>QLOH01000915.1:0-280899 GCA_026901365.1 Sesbania bispinosa | reverse complement strand
CGGTTTTTGATATAGTATGAAAAGTAGGAATTAATTAGAAATCAGGTAAGTTAAAGCTATATTTAAAATTGAATTTCGAAATAAGGATAAGAATAAGGTAGGTACCAGATAACGATTACTAGCAAAAATAGTAGGAAGACTAAGTCAAAACTGATCTTCGAAATATAGACCATTTCTGGATAAGCATCAGATTTAAAATAAGATTTGGGTTTAAAATTCAAAATTCAAAATTAGTTTAAAAACGGAGCCGGAGCAAAGGCATGTGAGGCCTAAGATCACACGCAAGGGGGGAAAAATCCACCGATTTGCACTAAACCAAACCATTAAAAGCCCGTTCTCATGTGCACGAGCCCAAGCCTTACACAAGTTGTTTGTAAGGTCCAATCACATTTTAATATATAAGCACTCAACCATGCTCTACTCCAAGCAATGTGGGACTTGGTTTAGAAAGGTTTTGAAATACTATAAAATTCACAACAATCCCCCATATATTTCAAAACATTTTGTGAAAAAGAAAGATAGAAGAAAAACTGCCCTGCTTACTACATGGATGTCAATGTGTCGAATCTGGTGTCTTTTGGACTATGAACCAAGCCTAGACTGATAAGATTTAACATACAAATGAGTTGGTGGAGCAAACTCTATGAACCAAAACACTTTGATGTATGTTAGAGGTCAACCAATCACATTACACTCCCACAATTTCCACTGTTAATGTCGTTTTGCGCTTATAGGCCATGCACGCGCTTGGTATTCATGAGTGCTCTAGAGATTTCGCCACAATCTCATACAAGTGGCCCCACTTGACACTTATATAAGTGATTTCATCAAGTGTATGTTGCACTTCATACACCACCCATAAAGATATGAAAATCATTAAAAGCTTTTAAGCTTATCCTCTCAATAATGCAGTCTAGCACACACCGCACACCATAGGAAGGACTATAAATATTGTGCTAGCAGAACTAACAAGTGACTTGTTTTTACCCATATGAACATTCTTCATGGATCTCCAATCACAAAGGTTGGGTTACCATCACTGTTAATTTCATATTGGCTTAAGTCTCATTCCCCTCAATGTTTCATATATAAATTTCCTTCCCAAAGACTTGTCAAAGGATTGGCCAAATCACTTATGACTTCACATAATCAATGAATATTATTCCATCCTTTCGAAGTTGCTTTACCACATTTATGCCTTACTTGCATGTGTCTGTTTTTACCATTGAAAGTCTTATTCTTTACAATGGCTATTGCAGCTTGGTAATCACAACGCATTGACACTGATGGTGTTGGCTTTATTCCCAAGGAATATCTGCTAAGAAGTTTCTCAACAACTCAGCCTCACTACCAGCCAATTCCAGAGCTACAACTCTAAACTCCATAGTTTATCTTGCAATTATAGTTTGTTTGGATGATCTCCAAACTACCGCACCACCACCAAGTGTAAATACATAACCACTAGTGGATTTTGTCTTATCTGAATCTAAGATCCAGTTAGCATCACTATATCCTTCCAATACAACGGGAATCCACTATAGTCAATACCATAATCAATGGTACCTCTCAATATCTCATGAGTCTCACAAGTGCAACCCAATGATCTTTATTAGGATTTTGAGTATATCTACTTAACCTTCCCACAACATATGTTATGTCAGGTCTAGAAAAATTCATCAAGTTTAGCAAACTCCCAATAATTTGGGCATACTCAGATTGAGCAACAGGATCACCTTTATTTTTCTTTAATTGAGTGTTAGCATCATAAGGGGTACTCATTTATTTGTCATCAAATGACCAAACTTCCTAAGAAGTTTCTCAACATAGTGTTCTTGGGATAAGAGTGTGCTATCACCCTTTCTTATGATTTTAACACATAATATCACTTGCTTCACTCATGTCTTTCATGTCAAACTTTGATGCAAGAAAGCACTTTGTAATTTTTACAATATAATCACAAGTACTAAATATAAGCATATCATCAACATATAGACATATATATAATCACACATTCACCATCTACAATTTTTGTGTAGACACATTTATCTACTTCAACAGCAGAAAAGTCATCATCAAGCAAAGTCTGATTAAATTTTTTATGCCATTGTTTAGGGGCTTGTTTCAAACCATATAGGGATTTGAGAAGTTTACAAACTTTGTTTTCTTGACCAGAAATGACACATCCTTCAGGTTTGAGACATATATATTTCTTCTTCTAAATCACCATTTTAAAAAAGCGATTTTTATATTCATTTGATGTATGACCAATTTATGAATAAAGGCCAAAGCTATTAAAACTCGAATTCAAGAATTCTAGTCATTGGAGCAAAGGTATCAAAATAGTCAATATTTTGTTTTTTAGAAAACCCTTTGGCTAAAAGTCTAGCTTTATATTTTTCAATAGATCCATCAGGATTATATTTCTTTTAAAAATCCACTTGCAACCAATTGGTTTTGCTCCAGGAGGTAAATCAACAGAAATCCAAGTTTTTTTTTTTTTTTTGAAAGAGAACCAATTTCAGTTTTAATAGTTTCATCCCAAAATTTGGCATCAGAAAGAAGAAACAGCTTCAGAAAAAGTTGAAAGATCGTTTCCAATAAGTATAAAAAATCGTTTCAAAGGAAGTTTCTTTCCTTTGTCTTTTGCACCATCTCAAATCCTCATATGAGTGTTCATTATTATTTTGAACAGTTGTACGAGAAAAAAATTTAGACTTTAAAGGAAACACATGTTCTAAAAATTTGGCATTCTTAGTTGTTGAGTCTCAAAATATTATTAAATGATTAATATGTTTAAGTCTCACAACCCTGAGTTTTAATGAATAACGAATTTGGTAAACATTCTCTAAGAAAGAACATTTTTCTGCTAAAGGTATTTTCTGTGATCAGAAGGTGTATGATACAACAACTCTCTGATGTGGTGCGACCTGCTGAAGAAGAGGAACCTGCTGAATGGTCAAGACCTACTGAATGTGTCAAGACCTACTGAAGCGAGAGAACCTTCTGAAGATGAGAGACATCATACTGAAGCTTGTACCTTTTTGGGAAAGTGCTTCTCTGTTAATTCTCTTTTGGAGACTCAAGTCTTTTGTAGCCTCTCTCATTGCTAGTGCTTTTTCCAGAAAGTAAGATCAGTTACTTTTTGGAATATTTCAAATTTTCATTCACCAAGGAAGCAAGTTTGCTGTGAAGTACACTGTGCTCAGAAAAAGTGGAGTATGCGCTGCTGACACCTACTATCTGCTGCAACCTGCTACTGTAAGCTACCAAAGCTATGTGTCTCAACGGAGCAATTGCATTAAATGCCATCTCTCAATGGGAACTCTGCTGAAGCTAAACGAATCTCTTTCCCAACACTATAAATATGAAGTCTCAAGAAGAAAAGAAGAGAGAGAACCAACATACTTGCTGAAACGCTGCTCAAAACAATCTCTGTTATTCATTCATTTGTTCCATTTGTACAACATCTTTCTTATCCTGAGTTTTACTCAGTTATTTGTACATCTTACAAAAGTTTAGGCTTTGAACTTCCATAGTTTAAAAGCTTAAGCAACTTTCTTTTTATACACTGGTGGTGTGTGAGCCTGAAGAGGCTTGGTGTTTAAAGAATACTTGGGTTTAAGCCTGGAGAGGCTTGTCTGTAAAACAATACTTGGGTTTAGCCTTAAGTGGTTGTGGATAAAACAATACTTGTAACTGTGATCAGTTAGTGGAAATCCTTTGCTGTTTTAGCATTGGAACTGGACGTAGCTCACGGTGGATGTGAGTGAACCAGGTAATTTATTGGCTAAGTTCTCTTATCCCTTATCTCTTTATAATTGTTATTTGAACTAACTGGAGGGTTCTGAATAATTAGTTTTATAAGTTTGAACCTAAATCAATCTCAAACTCTTTATAAAACAAGTTCTTAATACTGTGATTTGAACCTGCTGAAGCATTTCAGCAAGTCTCTGAAAACTCCAGTTTCAGCAAGTTGCTCAAAGGTTTTGTTAAACTTGGAGTAAACCCTCAAAATGGTCCCTGAAAGATTGGTCATCGGTCAACTTGGACCCTGAAAGAATGAAAATTGTAAAAAGGTCCCTGACAGATGCTAACATCAATCAAAATCGCACTTCCGTTAACCCAAATCTGTTAAAGCTAACAGACTTGCTGATTGTGACATAAAAGACTGAAAGTCTTCATTTTGGTCCATGCCTAGTCAACCCAAAAGATTGGAAACTCATCAAATTGGTCTCTGTCCAGTCAACCCAAAAGATTGGAAACCCATCGAATTAGTCCCCCTCCCTCTCTCGTTCTGTAAGTAGTCTCTCTCTCTCCCCCTCTCTCTCTCTAAGCTCTTCCTTACTGAAAATACAAGGTATATATTAAATTATAACTGAAATTAAATACGTCAATTATTCAATGAAAATTCTCATCGCCTTTCACTCTTCCCCTCCTCATTGCTGCACTTGTGAGCTTATCCTATCCCATTGATGTGTCTTCTCTTGAAAATAATGATTTTGATGCTTGAGTTTCCGTTCACACCTTTTGAAAAAAAAAATAAAGAAATATATATCTTATATATTTCTTTAATAAACGACGAATCTAACAATTTAATAGAATTGGCCCTTTTTAGTTAATTTAGATTATAGTTATTTTTTTAAAGAATTAAATTTGAAATAAGTTACTCAAGTTTGGATTAATATTTAAAAATTAATTAAAAATAATTGATTTTATTTGGTTATACGATAAAGTATAAGAAGTTTTTAAAGTGTAAATATGTATATGTTTTTTGAAAATTCTACGAAACTCATAAAATTTTTAATTTTTAATTCTCTTTAAATCAATTTTATTCATCGTAAAAATTAATTATGATAATTCAAAATCTAAAACAATAAATTATTTTAGCATGGAAACTCATATCATATCGAAAACACAATTTTCCTTGCTATCAAAACAAGTACTAAATTGGTTGAGTAGTTTTTTTAAAAAAAATAGATATAAACTTATATAAAAAATACAAAAGATATACCTAAAAAAATATAAACTTTTTTTTACGTTAAATCTGGCCTTCAATAGCTGAATTGGATATTTGTCCAGCATCAAATCTAAACTAATGGTTTGTCCGAGGTAGTTGCGAGTTTTCAGTTTTTGGGTTTTAAAAATTTTAAATCAAGCTTTTACAACTCAAAATCAAAAACTGAAAACCACAACAACAAATTTTCAATGGTTGGAATAGAATATAACACATTTATGTTGAAAATGTTTCATTCAAATCTTTACTATCAAACTCATAATGATGCATATCCGATAAATTATGCAATTTTAATAAAAAAATTATTTTGTATGTATTATTAGAAATATTATTAAATGGTTTGATTAAACTTATTAAATAATACAATAATACAAGATCAAATTATAATAATTTAAAATATCATTCAAATTAAACTCATAAGTAATAAGTAAATATCATACCAAGTCTGTGGTTTATAATATCATTTAGTCAACATAAACACCATAAAGAGTTGGCATAATTGATTCGTCAAAAAAAAAAAAGAGTTGGCATAATTGACGTATTTAGATTTAAATAAGATATCATTAACATTCATCACTACGGAAGAGCTTACAAAACGCGAGAGAGCTTACAGAACTTACAGAGAGGGCGGGAGGGAGGGAGGGAGCGAGGGAGAGAGAGGGGGAGGGACCAATTTGATGGGTTTCCAATCTTTTGGGCTGACTGGGCATGGACCAAAATGAAGACTTCCAGTCTTTTATGCCACATCAGCAAGTCTGTTAGCTTTAACAGAGGTTAACGGAAGGACGATTTTGATTGATGTTAACATTGTCAGGGACCTTTTTACAATTTTCATTCTTTCAAGGACCAAGTTGATCGATGGTCAATCTTTCCGGGACCATTTTGAGGGTTTACTCGTTAAACTTGGTTTGTGAAAATGTTTCCTATAAAATCTGTTTGAAATTATAAAACACTATTCAACCCCCTTCTAGTGTTTCCTGTGGTTTCTACATTGGTTTCTACAATAATATTATAATCAAGAACATCACTTTTTATAACAAGAAACCTATAAGCAGCACTTTGCTCAGCATAACCAATAAACAAGCAATCAGAGGTTTTTTATCCTATTTTCCTTTTCTTAGGGTCAGGAAGCATAACTTTGGTTAGACACCCCTACACTCTAATGTATTTTATGTTGGGCGTGTAACCTTTCCATAACTCATAGAGTGTTTTAACAGTTTTTTATGAGGTATTCTATTTGTAGAAAACAAGAAGGCTTCCCCCCTAAAGGTAAGGTTATCAGGTGCTAAGGAACTAACTAACATTGCATTCATCATATCCTTCATGGTTATATTTTTCCTTTCAGCAACTCCATTAGATTCAGGTGAATAAGGTGGGGTAACTTCATTAATTATTCTTTCTTTTTCGCAAAAATCATCAAATAGCATGTATTCACCTCCCCTCTCAGATCTAACTCTTTTAATTTTCCTATTTAACTGGTTCTCTACTTCTGCTTTATATGTAAGAAACATGTCAAATGCTTCATCTTTATTTCTAATTAAATAAACCTTGGTAAATATAGAAAAATCATCAATAAAGGTTACATAATATTTCTTACCACCTCTAGTCATAGTTTGTTTTAAATCACCTAGGTCAATATGAATTAAACTAAGTAATTCAGTTTCACGTTGCACATAAGGAAGAGATTTCTTAGTTATTTTAGATTCAATACATACATCACATTTGATTGGGCAATCATTGTTAAGATCAGAAATTATACCAAGATGTTGTATTTTCTTAATATATGACGGCATGGGTTGGGTGGCATTGGCATGTGTGCTACTAAGTGCTAATCAAATTTTGAACTAATTTTATCACTAAAATAATTGCTTTTAAATAGTATTGATGTATTATCTATGTTTTTAAAACTGGACAGATAATTGAACTGGTGGAGGCATTGATTCGCGGTTCAATGATTCAATTGTGATTGAACCGATAATAATTAAATATATATTATTAATATTATATAATATTTTAAATAATAAAATAACATAAAATTATAAAGAAATGATCAAGATATATAAGATTATAAATTAATATAAATGACCTTATTTTATATATATATATACTAGCAGTGTACCCGTGCGAAAGTCATTGTTATATAAATTACGTAAATTATTTGTATACATAATTAATAATTTTGAGTTTAATTACGCATATTATCAGTGAAAAAAATTATATTATTATCTAATAATGTGTTATTAAATTCATTAAATGATGAGATAATAATAAATGTAAATTTTTTACACTAATAATGTATATTCAGGAGACTTTATATAATTCTATTTTTTATAAGTAATACTTTAAATATAATTTTTTAAGGTGAAAACTTTCTATTCAACTTGTGTTGATATTTATTATTTTTAAATCCTTTATGAAATTTATATAAAATATTACAATAAATTCATTATAAAGATATTAGCTTATACAAAGAGATGAAAATATTTTCATGTGAGTTTTTTCATTTGATGATACGTAAATATTAAATATAATAAACTAAAAATTTAGATTATTTAAATAATAAATATTTAAATTATAAATACAAATAATATAAATATATTAAATATTTGTTTATTTGAAAGAGGACTAAAGTGCAAAACTACAAAGGAGGTATGTGATAAAAGGATGCTCCAACTAAAAAAGAAATAGAAAATTTTTAATCCCCATAATAGGGTCATCTAATACATAAACTCCAAAATTATAAGTCAGTAAAAGTCTAGTTAAGAAGTTTGTACTTTGATTAACTTCCTTGTATACATGTGTAAGTCGAAATTTATTTAGGTTTTTAAAGATAAAGAAATATTAACATATCAACTAATATATCAAGTTTGTTATTAACTCAATATATACTCGCCTAATTCTATATTATTTTCTTATTTAAATTGAAAATTATACTATGATATTTTTTATTTTAGACAAAAACAGAACATCGTGGCATAAAATACTTAAATCGTGACTTAAAGTTTTAGGCAACGGTTTTACAGACGTGATTTTTGTGAATGTTGTCTATTATAATAGGCAATGGTTTTCACTTTTCACAACAGAAATTTAAAAACATTGCCTAAAATAAGGGAATAGGTCACGATTTTTAACCGTTGCATATAATAAAGGAATAAACCATGATTTTTAGAATGACATATAAAAATTCTTAAAATGGCTAAGGTAGGATTTAAACACAATTCAACATCCTCAAACACTGTTTTATTCGCTAAGCAAATAAATATATTTGTTATATACATTGTCCATTTTAATATTCATATCATATGAATCACAAATTTTAAAATAAACTTATAAAATCTCTTAGTTTAAAATCAAATAAATAATTTTTTATGTTAAGATCATTGATTTGAAAAATAAATTTTAGTAAACAAAAATTTGAAAACTTAAACATTAACTCAATATTGTTTAATAGTTTAAACAATAGTTTTTTCTCGTTGCCGGTTAAAAAATCATTGTGTATTTCATGTTTTGACAACAACTTTATAATCATTTACTAAAAAAATCTCTACAATTGAAAAAATGTTGCATATTCTATGTTTTGATAACGATTTTACAATCGTTGGAAAAAAAATAAGCAAAATTTTAAAAGAATGTTGCACATTCTATGTTTTGGCAACAATTTAATAATCGCTGAGTAGAAAAATTACCACAATTTAAAAAATGTTGCTTATTTTATGTTTTGACAACGATTTTAAAACTGTTGATTAAGAAAGATCTACAAAATTAAATAAAATGTTGCCTATTTCATATTTTAGCCACACTTTTTCGACTGTTGTCATGAAAAATGTTGCCCAAAATACGATTACAACTTGAAATCCGTGGCTATATCTAGTCAACAATTTTAAAATCATTGTCAAATATAAATGAGCCTTATAGGTGTAAAATCGTTGCCTATTTCTTGTTTCAACAACGATTTTTTAAATGTGAACAAAAAAATGTTACCTAAAGTAAAATTTGTTGTAGTGAATAAATATTGTGTTAACACATTATTGAATAATAATGTAAAAAAAATTTACATGGGTAATATATATTCATTAAATTCATAATCATGTGAGATTTCAAAATTATTAAATGATAATTATATATATATATATATGAGGAGGGATCAACTTACACCATAGCATGCCATCATGATATCTTAACTGACTAAATGCATTGAGAATGGATGCATTTTTATTTGCAATTCTAGAAGAAAAATTATTTTGTAACTTTCTTATATTCACATGCATCAAACTGTATAGTAGGTGTGATACTTGAAAATTTATTATAATTATTTCAATAATTCATGATTAAATGATGAATGACATTTAAGATTTGTTAGATACTCAATTGTCGTGATATTATTTTTTTTAATAAAAATATAACATGTATGTTATTTTTATGGCTTAAATATGATTTTAGTCCCTCAAAAATTAGCGAATTTTGTGTTTAGTCCCTATAAAATTTTTCATCTAAGTTTAGTCCCTCATTAATATTCAGTTTCCAAGTTTAATCCTTGTCGTTAATTTGCACTGTTAAGTGAAGACCTGACACTGTTACAGGAAGCTGATGTGCCTAATTAGGCTGACGTGGCTGTCACGGTGGATTTTTCTGAAATTATTTTCCCCAATTTTTTTAATTCTTGATTCCAATATTAATATTAAAAAATTTAAGAATATTGGATTTAATAATTAAAAAAAATTGGGGAAAATAATTTTTAAAAATCCACCGTGGTAGCCATTAGGGGTGTAATCGGGTTGGGTTGGGTCGGGTTTAGGGTGACATCAAGTCCGAACCGATAGAATGATGGTGGGTTGGGTTGGTTCGGGTTTTGTATTTTTGGGCGAGTAACCCGACCCGAACCAACTCGAATATGTTCGGGTTGGGTCATCGGGTCATAATCATTTTTCCTTTTTTAAAAAAATGTGGAAGATGAAATGAAATTAAAATATAAAATAAAAAAAGAAAAGAAATAGAGAAATATAAAATGAGATGAGCAGATGAAATAGAGTTTGGGGAACCACTGCGCTGCTTGTGTTGTCGTTGTGCCTATTTTTATCCTCTCTAGGAAGGAAAATGAAATAAAATTAATACTTCTTTTCTTGGTTTGGTTTGGTTCGGGTCCACCGTGTTCAAGATAGGCAAACCCGAGACCCGAACCGAACCACATCGGGTTTGAAAGAAAATGTTCGAACCCGAACCCGAACCACTAAATATCCTTCGGGTTGGGTTGGGTCAATCGGGTTCGCGGGTTGGGTCGGACCTGCTTACACCCCTAGTAGCCATATCAACCTAAATAGGCACGTCAGCTTACTGTAATGGTGTCAGGTCATTACTTAATAGCGCAAATTAACGATAATGATTAAACTTGGAAACGGAAAATTAATGAGGGACTAAATTTAAGTGAAATTTTTTATAGGGACTAAACACAAAATTTATTAATTTTCGAGGGACTAAAAACATATATAAGCCTATTTTTATCTACTCCTTCTTTCTCTTTAAAAATTTTATAGTTGGATGAAAAAATAACACCCATTATTTCAATTGACAATAGAGCCAAATCTATCATATTTTCTTGATAATATAATGAATTAAAGTTAATTTTGTAAATTTTCTTTAAAAATCCTTTTACTTTCTTTTTTATTATTATTCGAGTGGATGAATTTTTTGTTTCTAAAATTGGGAGAATTTAGCATGGTTGTGTACCAATCAACAACCATGCAGTTTCGTCCCTGACTTTTATAAAATAGCACTTCAGTCCATACGTAATTAAAAAGCATGCACTTTAATCCTTATTTTATTAAAAAACATGCACTTTAGTCCTTCATTTTATTAAAAAACATGCACTTTTGGGACTAAAGTGCATGTTTTAATAAAGTCAGGGACTAAAGTGCTATTTTGAAAAAGTCAAGGACGGAACTGCATGGTCCCCCAAGAGTAAGGGACCGATGTGCTAGTTTACTCATAATATTTTCGTAAGCACCTATACTAATGACAAGTAGTTGAGAGTATGTTTATTTTGTTTTGTTTTATTATTTTTTAAAACTATTTTACAAATAATTTTTAAGAATTGTTTTTTTATGAATGAAATGTTTTTTATAATATTTATTTTGGACCGCCATCCGGCATCGAAAATAGCGGCATTCGCGATCCTGTGAAGGTTTGCTCTGAGCGTACTTTTCCGCCTTCCGGAATACAGAGACATGTTCGACATTCCCCCCTTAGCACGTGGATTTCATGCTGGCTTCGGTGCGTGTAACTAACTTAAGGTGACCGTTACATCAACGGATTTTCCCACCACTTACCTCCATATAAATTGAGCAAAGTACACAGAAATCAGGTATACTTTCTCACTAAGTACACAATATTCATCTGCTACACAAACTGACTTGAGCGTCAGAGTGTCTGCGGGTACATCCCCCTCCGAAGTTTGACGTCAACCGCCGCAGACCACCGAGCTTTCACCGAAAATCACCGTACGAAGGATTTCACTTCAACAATATTATTATTATAAAAATAGGAAATCTAAAAAGTAGTTTCACAAAACATGTCACAGTAGTTTCAGAATTTTTATTTTTATAAAAAATAATCACAATTTACAATATTATTTTTAAAAATTGTCTGTCAAACTGATTTTTCAATTTTTTATTTCTTATTTTTGTCTAAAACCGTAAACAAACGGATCCTAAATATTTTATTAATTTAACTAATTAACAGAGTGTTTGGAACGGAAGGGTTGGACGCAGTTTTTTCAAAATTATTTTATAAAATACTTTCAAGCGATTTCTTATAAATAAAATGATATATTTATAATATTATTATCACAAAATAAAACAATTAAAAAATAATATTTTCAAAATATCTTAGAGTTATTTCATGAGTTTATTTTTTAAATATTTACACTTTTTAAAACTATTTTTAATTTTTAAAAATAAAAAACCACTTTTCAAGACTATAGACGAATGAAACGAGTAAACCATCACATTGGTTCTTGACCTTTTTCTGGTCGGGCAATTTAGTCCCTAACTTTTATAAATCCCTCTGTTAGTCCCTCACTTTATACACCGTCAGTCAGCTTAGTCCCAAGTCAAAACAGTCGTTAATGGAGTGCTTACATGTAACGTTAATTCACACGTTGGCCTCCAACATAACTAAAATGACGTCGTTTCAAGGCAGTGGTGGTTAGGGGTTGGCTTATACACGCGCATTAATGTGCATGTCTTCCCCAGAAACTCAATTCTCTGGTTCTCCAAAAAAACAAGTTCCCAGTAGTGTGTGAAGGGCATCTGTCTTCTTCTTGCTGAAGTCATTTTTACAGAGACTAGGTTGGTGACGATTCTATGAGGATGGATGCACAGGTAATGTTCTCTGGACTCATAATGGTGCTCTATTCTATTATTTCCAGTTAGGTCTTGGGTTAGATGAATATGTTTGGGTTTAGTTGAAGCTTCTCACATTCTGGTTTTGAAAGTAGTTTATTGTTTGTTTTGTGGTCTTGATATGTTTGTTCTTTTGGGTTATGGTTCATGTTGTTGTGAGTTGCTTTTTTAGGTTTTTTTAGGGTTTAGGTTTTGGGTTATGTGTGAAGGCCTTTATTTTGTCATCTTGGGAGTGCAATGATGTGAAAAATGTTGGTGAGTATGAGTGGAATCTTGAGTGCTATTTTCAGTCAGAGATTGATGTGGGGTGTGAATGTGGTCCCCCATTGTCAGTTGCACAATAGTGCAACCCATGTGTTGCAAATGTTTTAAAATAGAAATAAATCAATAATTCATAATTAACTGATTAATTAAATAAGTAGTGTAATTTGTGTGTATGTTTTGTTTGACTTGTGCATTATGTGGTTATTGATTATTTTTTTATAGTCTTTTCTTGTTATAATGCTTTGTCTTACTTGTGCAATGTATGTGTATGCTTTGTCTGTTTTGTGGATTGTGTGTGTATGCATGCAGAGGATTGAGGTACACATTCATCATGGTGGTAATTTCATGGAGGAGGGTTCGGGGAGGAAGAGATACAGGTGTGGTAAGATTGATATCCTGCCTGACTGTGATGGGGACATGTTAGATGTCTTTAGTTTTAAAAATTTTAGTAAAGAGTTAGGATATGAGAAAGTGAAGAATGTGTGGTGGTTAGATCCTAGTGTTAAATTTGGTGATGGGTTAAATATGATGAAGTCTGATGCTAATTTGTTAGAGGTTGTTGAAGTAGCAAAGAAAAATAAGGGAGAGCTACATATATATTATGAGCATGAGGTGTTTGAGGCTGAGTTTGTTGATTTAGATTTGCTATTGGAAGGTATTCTAAAACCTGTGAATGAGGCAAGGGTTGATGGATGTGCAGATGGAAGTTTTGGCGATGTTGAGGTTGGAGGGGATGTAGGTGCTGAATTGGAGGGGATGTGGGTGCTGACATTGGAGGTGTGGGTTCTGAGTTTGGAGGGACAGTGGGTGTTGATGGAGGTTGTGGGGAGGGTGACACTCATAAGGGTGTACAAAATGAGTTATGTGGGGGAAAAATTAATGTTGAAAAGGGGGAATAGAAAGAAAATCAGAAAAAATAGTGGTAGTGACAGGGGAGCTGCTAGTTTTGAGAAAAGTGGTGCTGGTAGAGCTGCAACTGATAAGGGGAAAGAAAAGGTGGTTGAGACAAGTGGTGTTGGTAGAGCTGCAACTGATAAGGGGAAAGAAAAGGTGGTCGAGACAAAGGTTGGAAGTCTTTCTAGCCCAACAGAAAGAAGGTGCAAATACTGATAATGAGCCTTCAAACATAGCTGCAAATACTGATAGTGTTGCCCCCCAAACAGGGCCTGCAACTTCAATTATTGGGCCTCAATCTACTGCTTATGGATCAATTGTTGAAGGGTCCTCAGTGCCTGATGAAATCGACCTCTCTCAATCACAACCACCACCCCTCAACCCAAGTCCATCTAAAACACACAACATGGTTCTCAGGCCCAAGCTCAACAACAGAGGAAAGGGTGGTAATACCTAAAAAGGTCCAAATCAATCCACCCCGCCAGCAAGCTCTCCAACTCTAAATGTGGAGGATGCTAACAAGGCTAGGCAATTCATGCCCACTCCGATTAAGCCTCATGTTCCATGAAGACAACCTCAAGTTCCATGATGACAATATTAATTTTCCAAAAACAATGAACTTATTTGGATTTTGATGTATAGGCCATTACTATGTATGCCATGGCCTTTATTTTGATGTGATATCCTTTTACTTTTATTAGGGAATTCTGACTTTTGTTGCAAGTGCATGGTGTTTACTATGTCATGAAACTATGGTGAATATTCTGACTTTTGTTGAAGTGCACGGTGTTTACTATACCCTTTACTTTGAATATTCTGTCTTTTGTAGCAAATTCTGTTGTTGCTTGAATATTGCCTCACGCACCATCTTTACTTTTATTGCAAATATGGTCATCTTATTTAGGTATGATGTTTAAGTAAGTGAGGCTGTCATAACATCTTATTCATATGACAAGTAATAATGAACTTATTGGTATTTATGCTTCTATTTATCTCTAATATCTTTGCAGGTAATTCCTTCAATCAAATAATTACTAAACAAAGGCAGATGCAAATCAAATAGGGAAGGTAGATGCAGATCTCAACAATATATAAACAGCAGGTACTACATACTTCATTAATTCTTCTCAAAACATACTTCATACTTCTCAATACAAGTTGGAACTTTTAATTTTTGATACTACAACCCACCAGAAATATAATAGTAGTAAACAATACACTAAATACATAAAACACTAACAGAAACAATTTCCTAATTCCAACTTCTAAATTGTGAAGCTTCTCTATGACATTCCTCCTCCACTGTTCATCCTCAGTACTTGAAGTTTTCATCCCAGATGTGGCTTCATTCATGTTGTAAGTGTCTTCTGCACCAGTATCATTATCCGCCCACAAAAAAAACCCATATCTATCACTAACCCGCAGATTCAAACAACCATAAAATAATCTTCTAGGATTTGTTTCTGTACTAGAAACCCTAATAACAGCTCTCATCTTGCAGAAACATCTAGCACCGTTGTAAACCCTATAGTGTTGTTGAGATGATCTTCCTTCACCGTTTCCACTTGCCTTTCTTCTATCACTATTGGTCGCCATGGTTGGTGCGATAAAGTGGGCCGGGGCGAGAAGGTTGCCTTCAGAAATAGAGACATGTGTGGGTAGGGATGGCAATGGGTACCCTCTGGGCAGGGTACCACAGTGCCCGTCCCCGTACCCGCGTTTTTAAAAAAAGCTCGTACCCGCGCCCGTACCCGCGTGGGCAGTAACTTTAGTGCCCGTCCCCATACCCGCTGGGCACCTATATGCCCATACTCGCGCCCGTTACTCGCACTTTTATTAAGTAAAAAATTAACAGCTCACTAAATAAATATTAATTTAAGAAAACTATATCTCAATTTAAAAATTACTCGAAGATCGTCCAAACATAATTTTTAAATATCAGTGACAACAATTTAATTAAATTGAAACACAATATGTTAATATTCTAAAACACAAAACATAAATTTTTTATTAAATATTATAATATACTTTCACGTCTCACTATTTTATAAACTTGGATATCATGTGTTAGAATTCTCCAAAATCTGTAAAAAGTTATTTTTAACACTAATTAGTCATATATTATAAAGTAAAAAAAGCACAAATAGATAGTTATAAAAATATGTATAAATATATTAGATATTTTAATAAAATTAATATATCTCTATATATAATTATAAATGGTATTATTTATTAAATAATTATATATCTAAGTAAGGGTATGGGCCGGGCTGGGCATCATAGTGCCCATACCCGCGCCCATCCCCATAAAAAATGTGGGCTATTGCCCGACCCGCGCCCATACCCGCTTTGCGGGTTTTTACCCTGCCCATTGCGGGTAATTTTTGCGGGTACCCATAGGGCCTAGGCTCAATTGCCATCCCTATGTGTGGGAACGATATGAAAATTAAGGCTTCATCATGTGACTGTTATGATTTATAATCCCTTTTAGAGTTATTTTTGTTTTTGTTTTTGTTTTTAATTTTGCAAGTAAAACGACGTAGTTTGGTGCCAGCTTGGCAAAAGAAAACTTGTTAACTTGCCAGATCAGCATTTTGTTAATAGAAAATTGGGTTGGGGACTAAACTCACTGACGGTGTATAAAGTGAGGGACTAACGACGGGGTTTATAAAAGATAGGGACCAAAAGTGGTTTGTGTTCGGATATAATAGTTTAAAAGTGGATTGAACAAAATTAATTTTATTTAAATGGAATAAAATAAGATCACTTTTAGAGATAAAAAAATAGGCTTAATTAAACTTTTGGTCCTCCAAGTTTAGTGTTAAGGCGATTTTGGTCCACTAATTTTTAATTGCTCGAATTTAGTCCTTCCATTTTTTAATTATGACAAATGTGGTCTTGTTGTTTAGTAACCATCCAATTGCTAACAGAAATCGATGACGTGACTAATGTGCCTTGCTTGGATTAATGGAATTATTATATAACATAGGTTTTAAATTTTTTAAAAGAAAACTTAAACAAATATTAATATTTTCCCCTACCCCTTTTATTTCGGGTATCCCTTTTCCCATGGAAGGTTAGGGTTGTGGCCCCAATTGTTCATATTTCCAAACCCCTATTATGACTATGTTTATGATGGATATTGATTTTCAATAGGATATTGCTTTTCAGTCCTATGTTTGTATCATTATGATGCTTTTCAGTCCTCTGATTTTTTTTCATTATGATACTATTTTTATATCTTTTGTTACTGATGAATATTGATTTTTAGTGAGATGTTACTGTTTCATAAAAAATATATGAGCATTTTAAGACATTTACTAACGAGCAATTGGGGCCATAACTCTAATGTTCAATAGGGAAAGAGGGATACCCGAAATAAAAGAGGTAAGGAAAATATCAATATTTGTTTACGTTTTCTTTTAAATAATTTAAAAATTCAGGCCACAAAATAATTTCATTAATCTAGGTCAGACACATTAACCAAGTCATCAGTTTCTGTTAGCAATTGAATGGTTACTTAACGATAGGACCACATTTGTCACAATTAAAAAATAAAGGGACTAAATTTGAGCGATTTAAAATTGGGGACAAAAATCGCCCCAACACTAAACTTGGGGGACCAAAAGTGTAATTATGCCTAAAAAATAGGGTTCTTCTAGGGTGAAGTAGTATATGAGTGGTACATCGGTATGTTGGTTTTTTTACTTGGTACGGAAGAACAATCTACCGGTTAATGCAAAAAATTAAAGTTTAATGTAATTGCAATTAAGGGCCTCAAGTGACCAAAAAAAATGTCCCCATAAAAATTAAAAACATTTTTTTATTAATATTCATTAAAAATATATCTTTTATCTAAAATTCATGAAATGTAAATTCTAAGCATCCCAAATGATTCCGCACGTATTATAGGACCCAAAAACTGAATTTTACAATTTTTTCTGGTGCAGAAGTGGTTTTTAATTGAATTAACAACAATTTTTATTACAAAATGCACCAAAATAAGTTTTTTTTTCCAAAATTTACCAAATTTAAATTATAGGCATCCCACACAATGTCCCACGTATTATAAGATCCAAAACTAATTTTTATAAATGTTTATAGTACAAAAGTGATTTTTAATTGAATTAACAATATTTTTTATTAAAAAATTAACTAAAAATTCCTTTTTTGTCCGTAATTAACAAAATTTGAATTTTGGATGTCTCACACCATTCCTCACTTATTATAGGATCCAAAAATGATTTTTGCAACTTTTTTGGTGTAAAAATGATTTTTAATTAAATTAACATTTTTTTCATTTAAAAAAATCACAGAATTACTTTTTTTTTTGTCCAAAATTAACCAAATTTAAATACGGGGCATCTCAAACCATCCCCAAACCCCAAGAATCAAATTATCAAAAATTGGACATTGAGTGTACATATTGTTCCCCCAAGGTAGCCAATGTTAGAGTTTTTAACTTTACTGTTGCCCAAACATGTCAAACTTCCAATGTTCATCAATCCACTTAACCTTCATATTCAATGTAAGACACACACCAGCGGACTCGAAAATGATTTTTGCATTATCACTTACATGTTTAAAAACACAAAAGGACCTAATAGAAATTTTTAAATGACTGATTTAACAGATATCAAGTATTCAATCTATACCTTCTAAATATTTTAATAATATATCTAATAACTTTATATGACGGGTATAACACCTTAATTGCATTCACTGTTTCAATGGGAAAGCCGACCAAACGGGTTGAAAAATATGGAAATGTGGTAACCGTATTGCATAACCCAATTCTGTTTAATGTAAGGACCAACCAAACGTAACCTTAGAGTGTATTTGCTTAGAATTAGAAATGAAATAAATTTACAATTTTAACTCTATAAATAAATATATTAAATAATTATGTTAAGAGATTTCAACTTTGGGTTTGGTTATTTTTTTTAAACCAAACATATTCTTAGAGAAAAGTAATGTCAATATGTAATGGGGTTTAGTGAAACAATATGCATCACACCGTGAGTTTGCGGGCCAACTTGTTTACTCACATGAAAAATAAAAAAAATTAATAATTTTTAAAAAAATTAAAATTGTATAAATTTAAATATTAGTAAAATATATTTATAATAAATAAAAAAAGTAAAAAATATTGTAAATTAACCTACGAACCAATCCGTTTAACCCATGGACCTATGCGGGTCGATGTAATATAGACTCGTTTAAATTCAGGGTTGGTTTTTTAATTCACGGGCCAAAGTGAGCCGGTGTAGACCGACCGACCCGTTACCTAGTTCTATGTTGCACCATTTAATTTATAATATGATTTAATATTATAAATATGTATATGTATTATGTATAAAATATAAAATTAGTATGGAATATTGGAATAGGATCTACCATGAAGAGCTATCTTCATATTTAGATGCGAAATGAGAAAGGCTAGCAGAACTGTCCAACATATACTTAGATGTAAAGCAAAGTTTAACTTAGAGTTTTTTACTGACCAAAAAATAAATAAAATATTATTAAAATTATTGTAATTTTATTTAGCTTTTTTAACACAAAATTATTTTTAAACTAATTATTATTTACCATATCAAGAGAGTTATTGTAAAATAGAACTTATTTTAGGAGAAAATATTTAATTATTTTAATATTATTTATTAACTATTTACTATTTTTTAAAACTCTTTTAAAGAGTACAATAACAGGTAAAAAAAATTGGGACTTAGAGTAAGGGTTTACTCAATATTATGTCTGGACCAACCAGAATACTAATATCACATCATCATCATTCACTCAATAATAAGTGAAATTCGTATTTAATGAACATATATAAACCAATTAATAATACATAAATAACATGATAAAAGTAATATGTTACTAATTTTTTTTATTCAATTGAAAAAAGCAAGTTGTCTTGCAATTTTCTTTTTTCATGTCTCTAAAATGTAGTTTGATAAATTACAATATGGTTTAAATATGTTTTTTTTCTCCGAATTAGAGATGGAAAAAAAAACCATACCCGTGGATACCCGCGAATATACCTGTAACAGGTACCCACATATTTATTAAATGGGCGGGGCAAATGTTATACTATTTGCCTCGCTGGTACCCACATACTCATTAAAATATATTTTATATTCATGTATTAAAGTATTAGGATTTTTTATTATTTTATGGTAAGATAAATTTTTATTTTTTATTATTTTATAATGATTTTTTAATATATTAAATTATATAATGTAATTTATATTATATACTATGATATTAAAATATATTATAGGGTAAAATGTGTTTTTGGTCCATGAAAAATTAGTGAGTTTTACCTTTAGTCCCTATAATTTTTTTTATTAAAGCATCCTCCCAGTTTTTTTTACAATTAGTCCCTTCCTTTAATTGGTGTGTGTGAGGTGTTGATATGACGCATTTTCCCTCTCCTATGTGTCAATTAATGTATCTCTGGCGGTCCTAAACCGCCAAAAATATTACTCAATGTTTCCCCCTTTGGTCCATGGACGGGATCCCAACAACTTTGCTGGAGATATCTATCTGAAATTGCCAAAAGCGACTCTGCACTCTTCCAAAACGCCTCTTAAACACTCACCCTTGAATTGTTCCACTAGTTGGTCTTAATCCTTTAATAGATTGTTATGACAAAATGCAAAAGAAAGAGATCAAGGGAAAAAATACGACAAACAATTTACGTGGTTCAATCAATATATGTGACCTACGTCCACGGGCAGTTCGAGAGTTTCTTATTTCTGAGTAAGGAGAATAATACAATGACACAGATGCCTTTTGGAATTATAAGAGGATAAAACATAACAACCCCTTAAAACCCTATTACAACCCAATAAAAACGTCTGAAATGAAGAGGCAACAGAAAAAAAACGTTTTCTGGTCGAACCACAGGCATGGAGTGTTCCACAGCCTACCCGTGGTTCTCTTTGACTTCAATTTTCCCACTCTGCAGCATTTCCACAGGCGTGGGACGATCCACAACTTGCCTGTGGTTCTCTCTGACTTCAGTTTCCCTACTCTACAACATTTCCACAGGCATGGAGCAATCCACAGCCTGCTTGTGGTTTTCTCTTATTCCACCAAAAAAACCTCTACTTTTCCCTTCTTCAAATTTCAAACTCCACCATGTTGGTCCAACATAAAATTCAAGACATCTCAACAATTCTCCACCTTGACTTGAATTTTCCCAAGTCATGACCAAGAACAATTCTCCTGCCAATTCACCTCGAAAGGTCTCAAGTTATGCGAACAGTCACTAAGTCCAAGCTATGCTTGAACTTTTCAGAAGACAAAGGCTTAGTCAACATATCTGCTGGATTGTCTGCAGTGGCTATCTTCTCTATAGAGAACAATTTGTCTTCAATTACATCTCGTATGAAATTCAACCTGACATCAATATGCTTTGATCTTTCATGATAGACTAGATTTTTAGTCAAGCACAAGGCACTCTGACTATCACAATAAAGTATACGTGTCTCTGCACATCCAAACCCAAGCTATCAATTAGACCTTGCAACCATATACCTTCTTTGACCCCTTCTGTCAAGGACAAGTATTCCGCTTCAGTGGTAGACAAAGCAACAATAGGCTGAAGTGTTGCTTTCCAACTAACGGCACAACCATAAAGAGTAAAGATATAACATGTCAAAGATCTTCTCCTCATGAGATCTTCAGCATGGTCAGAATCTGCATAGCCAACAAGACCACAACCAATATTATTAGAACCATAAGCCAAGAAGATATTACTAGTACCTTTCAAATATCGCATAATCCACTTCACAGCCTCCCAGTGAGTCTTCCCAAGATTACTCATAAATCTTCTAACCACACTCACAGCATGAGCCAAATCTGGTCTTGTACAAACCATGACATACATCAAGCTCCCAACAGCACTAGAGTAAGGAACTCCATTCATATACTCCTTCTCTTCATTAGTACTAGGAAGAGTGCTAGCATCAAGTTTAAAATGCGTTGCCAAAGAAGTATTAACAGGCTTAGAATTTCCATTTGAAAATACTGCAACAACTTTTCAATGTATTTCTTCTGAGATACATAAAGTAGACCTGCATTACTATCTCTCCAAATCTCCATTCCTAAAATCTTCTTGGTTGTACCTAAATCCTTCATCTCAAGCTCACTGCTCAACATAGCTTTAAGAGCATCAATATCTGTCTTGCTCTTAGCTGCAATTAGCATGTCATCTACATATAGCAACGAATATATATAGGAACTATTTGACAACTTCCTACTATAAACACAATTATCAAACTCATTTCGAACAAAACTATGGGAAACCATAAAAGCATCAAACCTCTTATGTGAAGTCTATAAATCAGTTTAAGTATTTAGACATGGTTATAAGACTTAGCATCCTTAAGTTTTAATGATTAACAAATAAGATTATATTTATAATTAACAAATAAGATTATATTAACAAATAAGTTTATATAAGAACTTAATAAGATTACATAAACAGATTCTACTGAGAAAGGTATTGGTTTGTTGATTTTGTTTCAGGTCATAATAATTATCTGAAGAAGAAGATAATCAGAATCGCATTCAGAAGATCAGGATCAGAAGAACAAAATGCAGAATCCTAAGAAGAGTAATCCATAACAAGGTTGAAGCAATTTGAAGAAGTAATCGATTGAAGAACTGAAGAATTGAAGACTCGAAGACTAATTGAAGATCTGAAGAATTGAAGACTACGAAGACTTGAAGATTTGAAGATGATCTAAAGCAGTCTTGAAAATGAAAGATGAAGATGTCAAAATCAAGAAATGGTCTCTTAGAGACGTTGCAAAGCGTAAAGCACACTCCATCAAATGGAGTACACTCATCTCAGTAGATAAAGCTAGACATGCTTTTCTACCTCAATCAAAGTCTTGCACAAATAAGGAAATACTGCAAAGACTTTCTGCAACGCCTGCTGCACCTGCAACAAAAGGATCTGTGTGCGCAGACCTACTGCATGTACGCCTGCCAATGACCAGAATGGGTTAGAAGACTAAACAAAAGCAAGCAAGGAAGATGGTTGAATAAAGTACATACAATTCAACATCTTTATTTATATCAGAAGGAAGAAGCTTTCTAAAGTGTCAATTCATCTGAAGAATTGAAGTTGTCTGAAGGATGCAATCCGTCTGAAGTGTTGAAGCTGTCTGAAGTTTCAATTTGTCTGAAGGACGCAACCCGTCTAAAGTATTGAAGCTGTCTGAAGTATCAACCTGTCTGAAGTGTTGAAGTTGTCTGAAGTTTCAATCTGTCTGAAGTCTCAATCCGTCTGAAGCATTGAGGCCTTCTGAAATCCGACGTGGCACTACTCGCTGAAGACTATGAAGACTTTTGCTCTCTGAAGATTGCTGAGAAATATCGTTCTCTGCTACACGTTTCTTTTTCAACATATTTATGGCAAGGAACACAGAGACCTTTCCTGGTGTTTTTGAATTACATACACCACTGAGGAAATCCCTGCAACGCAGTTCTTACAGAGGAACAGTGTCAGCTTTTGTCAGAATGAAATCCTGAACCAGTGTCAGAAGCAAATGAAGAAAATGAGTTTATACAGAATAGGCTAAGGGACAAATTCAACGGATACTTCCTCATATCCAAAAGAAAGCAGAAGAAAGCTGAACGAGAAAGAAAAAGCAGAAGAAATTCAAGAGAGAGAATATGCAGAATAATATCAAGAAACATCTCTCATGAAGAAGCATATAACAAGTGTCAGAACGGGATCATCTGAACACCTATTCGCTTAAGGAGAAGCAATCGTTTGAGAAGCTATTACACAACGGCTATATGAGCCACATCATCATCAGCTCAACGGTATTATGAATCATCTTCAACGACTATATTCAAGAAGAACATATAAATAGCCTCAAGATTGAATTTGAAGATGTTGGTCGGTCCAACCAATTGTTGTTATTGTTAATAACACAACCAGAGTGAAAGAGACACTGGTTGTGGTAGTTGTTCGGTTGAACAACCTATCATGTTGATGGTTGATTTTTCAAGATGGTTCTTGAAATCAATCAGGATGAGTGAAGTTAACTAGGCCGAGTGCCAAATGGTTAACAAGAGTTGACTTGAGCTAAAGTGGATCATCAGTATGTCAACAAAGTTTGATCAGAGAGTTGGTACTCGAATCAATCAGGCTACTGACTAGCTGGTCAGTTAGTCATGTTGTTCAGTTGATCTGTTTGATCAATTAAGTTGGTTGTTGGTCTGAAGACAACCATGCTGAACAAATGACTATCAAACTAGGTACGGTTTGAAGCTTTGAAGTTACCTTGGTATTCCAATGATACGGGTGAGAATGTAGCCCATGGAAACCAATGATTGGAAAATGAGATTAGAGCTTAATTTCATATCTCACTTAGGCCAAATTAGTAGACGGAGAAGTACCTCACTTATTAGAGACAAGATTGTACTTAACTTAAACACTTATGTCTCTGTCTTACCCTTGTACTTAGATTCATACATTGTATCCTGAGTAGTACTCAGTTAACCTCTAGTACAGGAAGAGATTAAGTTTATGTTTCATGGAAACTTAAACTTGATTATAATTTGTAAACACTTTATGTGTCTGAGAGCCTGGAGAGGCTTGGTGGAAGAAAGAATACTCTACACTTAGTTAAGTTTCTGAGAGCCTGGAGAGGCTTGGTGGAAGAAAGAATACTTGTGAGCCTGGAGAGGCTTGTCTGTAAAAGAATACTTGGTTGTTGAGCCTGGAGAGGCTTGGTGGAAGAAAGAATACTTGTGAGCCTGGAGAGGCTTGACTGTAAAAGAATACTCGGTCGTGGTCTGAAGAGGCTGTGAAGAATACTTGTATCTGTGGTTTCAGATAGTGAAAATCCAGTGGTGGTTTGCCACTGGGACTGGATGTAACTCACGGTGATGTGGGTGAACCAGGATACATTTTGTGCCTAAGTTTCCTTTCCCTTAATCTCTTTTATTTTCAGCTCTGCATTTTCTTTGGGGATTGAAAAGTATTTTCATAATCACCATAACATAACAATTTCAATCAAACAAGTTTTCAAAGATAATTAAAACTCAAATCTCTCTCATTTCATTTGAGATATTACAGAGAATGTATCTTGAAGAAGTTCTGAAATAGGTGTCTGAAGTGAGTCTCTAAAGAACTTAGTTCAGAACCAGAATCAAACTTCAGACGATCTTCAGTCTGCTGAAGTATTTTAGAAACCATTCTAAAAGATACTCCTTGTAATAATCTTCAAAATATACTTTGAGAAACTTTCATTTAAAACAATCTTAAGACCTTTTTGAAAGATTATCAATCTCATCATTCTTATTTTCCGCATGTTTCAATTAAACTCTGATCTTAAGATTGGTCTTTGAACGTTGTTCTATTTAAATGATATATTAAATCAAAGATTTCCAAAATTATTCAATAAAGTTTTAAAACACTATTCAACCCCCATTCTAGTGTTGCCTGTGGTCCTAACATCTTATACCACTGCCTCAGGCTCTGTTTTAAACCATACAAGGATTTTTTCAGCAAACACACATGGTTCTCTTTTCCAGCCTCAAGGAATCCATCTGGCTGTGACATGTAAATCTGCTCCTCTAAATTTCCATGCAAGAATGCACTTTTCACGTCAAGCTGCTCTAACTCCATATCCAAAGCACTCACCATAGCCAATAGAACACGAATAGTCTTATGTTTTACCACAGGTGAGAACACTTCATGGTAGTTTATTCCCTCTTTCTGTGAAACCCCCTTTGCCACAAGTCTTGCCTTGAACCTGGATGGTTGAACACCAGGAATCCCTTCTTTCTTCTTGAACACCCATTTGCATCCCACTGGCTTCACACCTTTAGGTAATCTATTCAGTCCCATGTATGATTTATCTCAAGAGACTGCATCTCCTCATTCATGGCAATTAACCATTCTTATGCTTCTTTACACTGAACTGCCTCCTTATAGGATTTAGGCTCATTAGAATCAAGATTTTCACCAACTGCCAAGGCTTAAGCAACAAAGTTAGTATCAACAACATTAATAACATATGCATACCTCACAGGTTTTTTGATTTCCCTCCTTGTTCTCCTTGTTGCTATACTTTGAGGCTCTTCTTGGACATCACTGGACTTTTCCAAAGGATTCAAATTTTCCTTATCTGAAGCTTCAACCTCAAGCTCCACCTTCTGATGAACTCCCTTATATGTACTTTTTTTCCTGCAAGATTTTCAACCTCCTCTTTCTGGCCAAACTTAACAGACTCATTAAAAGTAACATCTCTGCTAATAAAAAACTTTTGAGTTCTATTCTTTTCGGTACACCACAATCTATACCCTTTGACACTCGTAAGGTACCCAAGAAATATACATTTCATTGCCCTAGGCTCTAATTTACCATCATCAACATGAGTATAAGCAGGACAACCAAATATACGCAAACCAGAATAATCAGAAGGTTTACCAGACCATACCTCCTGAGGAGTCTTTAAATCAATTGCAGTAAACGGAGACCTGTTCACCAAATAAATAACAGTATTAACTACTTCAGCCCAAAATTCTTTTGAGAGACCAACATTCAAACGCATGCACCGAGCACGCTGAAGTAGTGTTTAATGATCATCCGTTTATCAACACTATTCTGTTGTGGTGTATGTCGCACTGTACAGTGCCTGACTATACCCGCTTCTTTGAAGTAATCATCAAAAGATGCATTGCAGAACTCTAGTAAATAATCTATTCTTAGAGTCTTGACTAGCTTCCCGGTACGTTTCTCAACCATAGTCTTCCACTCCTTGAACCACCCAAACACTTCATCCTTGGTCTTAAAAAAATACACCAAAACCTTTCTAGAGTAGTTGTTGGGATATCAAGTGTTAGTCCCACATTGGATAGGAATGAACAAGGAGAGCAATATATAAGTGGCAAGACCCATAAACCTAATGCCTTAAGGTTTTGGGTTGGATGTGGTGTGACACCCTTCTACCCCATATTCTTATACATTAAATAATCTGAAATATATAAAAATGACACTCCACACTGGGTAAAAAGGTTCACAGTTCTCATTGTATAAACGTCATTTACCTCAAAATAAAAAAATTTAAAGTGGAAATAGCAATCGACTGTTTTCAAAACACTTAAGCAGCAGAATCTCCCAAAATAGAAATAACAAGAACATCTACTAGCCGTGCAAGGCAATTAAAGTGAAGTCTATAAAATTGTTCCTAACTAAAAAAACATAATTGAAGAACCCCCAATGATGTGCCCTGATGTCACATGTACCAGAGCAATACTCCCTTTACTCAACACTCGACACCAATTGTGTCATCATCATCACCTGTAAAATAGCCACAGTGTAACGGTGAGGAAAAGAATACTACTCATACATACACATAGGAGACTACCCTATCCTCACCCTTATGTAAACAACATCATCATATATAACTCATTCTATCATCAAATATAAAACATCGTCACCATCATCATATACACCAACAACATCCTCAATATCACTACAATCATCATAATCATCATTAATCATCAAAATCATCATTATCATCATACTCATTATTATCATCAATATCGTCATATTCATCATTATCATTTCACTCATCATTATCATCAATATCGTCATATTCATCTTTATCATTACACTCATCATTATCATCAATATCATCATATTCATCGTTATCATCATACTCATCATTATCATCAATATCATCATTCACCTCCCTGAGTTATACTCAGGTACAATCATCAACATTATCACAATCATTACTCACCTCCCCTGAGTTATACTCAGGTACCATAATCAATAACATAATCAATACTTACCTCCCTGAGTCACACTCAGGTACCATAATCACCTCCTCGAGTTAGACTAAGTACAACATTCACCTCCCTGAGCTACCCTCACCCCTCACTGGGCTTGTGTATCTCAAGTACAATCACCTCCCTGAGCTACACCCCACCCCTCACTGGGCTTGTGTATCTCAAGTACAATCACCTCCTTGAGTTATACTCAGGTACAATCACCTCCCTGAGTTACACCCCACCCCTCACTGGGCTTGTGTATCTCAAGTACAATCACCTCCCTGAGTTATACCCAGGTACAATCACCTCCCTGAGTTACACCCCACCCCTCACTGGGCTTGTGTATCTCAAGTACAACATCATATATATTCAAACATCATTTACATCATTAGGTTAATTAAATCATCATCACCACTATCACCTCCCCGAGTTATACTCAGGTACCATATTCACCTCCCCGAGTTAGACTCAGGTACAACACCAACATCATCATCATCAATCATTCCCATTGTAGTTCATTATAATTATCACCACTCATCATCATCATTAATCATTATAATTAGCTCCATTCATCATCATCATGCATTATCATACATATTCACCAATCATCATAAATATCACCAAATCTCATTATCATCATAAATAACATCAATCACCATCATCATGTATCATCATACATATTCACCAATCATCATCATCACAAACCATCATAATTATCACCAAATATCATTATCATCATAAATAACACATCAAACTCAATATGAGCAATCATCCATCACAAGGATTCACCAATCCAAACTGGTAATCGATTACCCACACTTGGTAATCGATTACCCACACTTGGTAATCGATTACCTGCAAGCAATTACCCTAGTAATCGATTACCAAACATCTGTAATCGAGTACCAGCAAACCAACTCTCTAGTAATCGATTACAGCATACCTGCGAGCAAACAGCCCTCCTGGTTGCCCAGAACACCCTGGTAATCGATTACCACTCCTGGTAATCGATTACCCGCGACGCAGATTGCAGTTCTTGCGATCTTTACCAATTCCAAACTTCTCTATTCAATCTCTAATCAATCATTTTCATCAAAATATCATCTATATGCATTTATATTCATGAAACTCCACCAAAGTATCAATCTTTAACAGTTTTACAAGGTTTTCCCATCAAAACCGCAAATCATCAAACCCTTATTAATCCCCTTTTCACTATTCATATTATTCTCATTCAATCTCCTCAAGATTCATCAAGAATCATACAATCAATCATCAATTACAGTTTTCATCATCCATACTCAATATATCAATTATTAATACGAATTAAAGTCTTAGGTTACTACCCAAGCATCCCCCACATGTACATACAAGCAATACCCTCTCCCCCACTGTACCTTAGTGAAGATCGATCAATTAGCAGGGAAGTCCCTTTCTTGGTTCTTGATGATCACTCTGCAGCAACCTCCTCTTAAGACTTGGTTTCTCCCCTCCTTAGCCTTTCGCTCTCTGATGATCATATGAATAGGGATTAGGGTGAACTGACAACCCCTCCTTACTAGAATGCCTAATTGGGCTTGGGCCCAACCTCAACTCCCCATTTATCATCTTTTAAATTTGAAATACCTTTATCCTAATTACAACCTATTAATAATATTAATACTATTATTTATTTATTTATTCCTCTCACTTATTTATTTAATTAATTTAATTTAATTTAATTTAATAAAATTTAGGATGTTACAACTCTCCCCTCCTAAAAGAAAATCCGTCCCCGAATTTTACCTGAAGCGAATAACTCTGGATAGGTCTCCTTCATCTTCTCTTCAAGTTCCCACGTAGCACCCTCGGGTGTAAGTCCTCCCCAGATCACCTTAACTAAAGGAATCTCTTTATCTCGAAGTTGTTTCACCCTCCGATCCTCAACTCTCACTGGCATGGTTTCCACCGTCAGGTTTTCCTTAATCTCAAGGTGGTCCGACTCAATCACATGCGAAGGATCATGAATGTATTTCCGGAGTTGAGAAACGTGGAATACATTATGAAGGTTTGACAAGTGTGGTGGTAAATCAATCTGGTAGGCAACATTGCCGACTCTTTTGAGAATTTGGTAAGGACCAATGAATCGAGGTGTAAGCTTTCTAGACTTTAATGCCCTACCAACCCCAGTCCACGGAGTGACTTTCAGGAATACATGATCTCCTTCTTTGAATTCCAATTCCTTCCTTCTCTTATCAGCATAGCTCTTCTGCCTACTCTGAGCTGTTCTCATCCTCTCTTGGATTATCCTAACCTTATCAGTGGTTTGTTGCACTATCTCAGGTCCTAAGGCAATACTCTCACCCGGCTCACACCAACACAAGGGTGTTCTACATCTCCTACCATATAATGCCTCATAAGGTGTCATACCTATGCTAGAGTGAAAACTATTGTTATAGGTAAACTCTATCAAAGGTAAGAAGCTGTCCCAACTACCCCTTTGGTCTAACACGCAAGCTCTAAGTAAATCCTCTAAGGATTAAATGGTTCTCTCGGTCTGACCATCAGTCTGAGGGTGGTAAGCTGAACTAAGCCTAAGTTGGGTCCCCAAGGCCTGCTGCAAACTCTCCCAAAATCTAGAGGTAAACTTGGGATCTCTATCTGAAACTATGCTAGATGGTATGCCATGCAACTTCACAATCTCACTGATGTACAACTGAGCTAGTTTCTCTAAGGAGTACTTAATGTTGATGGGAAAGAAATGCACACTCTTAGTTAACCTATCCACAATGACCCAAATGGAGTCATGCCCCCTTACAGTTTTCGGCAAGGCAACTACAAAGTCCATGGAAATACTATCCCACTTCCACTCAGGTATACTTAGGGGTTGAAGCAACCCTGAAGGCTTTTGATGTTCTACCTTAGACTTTTGGCAAACTAGACAAGCACTCACAAACTCTTCTATATCCCTCTTCATCCTAGGCCACCAAAACACTTTCTTCAAGTCTTGATACATCTTAGTGGATCCTGGGTGAAAACTAAGCTTACTTCTATGGCCCTCTTCAAGCACTAAACGCTTAATGGTAGGTTCACTAGGCACACACACCCGGTCTCCAAATCTCACTACCCCGTTGGTACCTATCTCAAACTTCCCACCATTACCTCCTTCTATAGCCTCTCGCCTACTTATCAAAAACGGATCCTCTAACTGGGCTTTACTAATATCTTTCAACAAATCATTACTTACTCTAGTCATTCCTAGCCTCACACCCTTAGAAGTCACCTCACAGGCTAAACTCAAATCCCTAAATTGGGTTAAAAGATCCATCTCCTTAATCATTAGGGAACTAACATGTATGGACTTCCTACTTAAGGCATCAGCTACCACATTAGCCTTACCGGGATGGTAACTCAACTCAAAATCATAGTCCTTAAGAAATTCTAACCATCTCCTTTGTCTCATATTCAACTCTTTCTGGTCAAACAGGTATCTAAGGCTCTTATGGTCACTAAAAACCTCAAACCTGGAACCATACAAGTAATGCCGCCACATCTTCAACACAAACACCACGGCTGCTAACTCTAGGTCATGGGTAAGATAGTTCCTCTCATGGATTTTCAATTGCCTAGAAGCGAAGGCCACTACTTTTCCCTCTTGCATTAACACTCCACCTAAACCCATCTTAGATGCATCACAGTATACTACGAAGGATTTACTAAGGTCAGGCAACACTAACATTGGTGCACTAGTCAACCTCTCCTTAAGGGTTTGGAAACTAGACTCGCACTTACTATTCCACACAAAGGCAACCCCTTCCTAGTCAACGCAGTCAAAGGCAGGGCTAACTTAGAGAACCCCTCTATAAACCTCCTATAGTACATAGCCAAACCAAGGAAACTTCTAATCTCACTTACAGATTTCGGAGCCTCCCACTTAAGCACAACCTCTACCTTAGAAGGGTCTACACCTATACCTCCCTTTAAAAACACATGACCTAAGAAACTTACCTCTTCTAACCAGAACTCACACTTGGACATCTTAGCATATAGCTGTTTTTCCTTAAGAATCTGAAGCACTGCCTTTAAATGTTCATCATGCTCCTCCTTAGTTTTGGAGTAAATTAGTATATCATCTATGAAGATGACTACGAATTTATCCAAATAAGGGTGAAAAATTCCGTTTATGTAATCCATAAAAATTTCAGGAGCATTCGTCACACCGAAAGGCATTACCAGATACTCATAGTGCCCATACCTAGTTCTAAAAGCAGTCTTAGGTCTATCCTCTTCGTTGACTCTAATCTGATGATAGCCTGATCTAAGATCTATCTTGCTAAACACACATGCCCCCACTAGTTGATCCATCAAGTCATCTATCCTAGGCAAAGGATACCTATTCTTAATGGTTACCTTATTCAACTGGCGGTAATTTGTACATAACCTCATGCTACCATCCTTCTTCTTTACAAACAAAATAGGCGCTCCCCAGGGTGACACACTAGGCCTCATAAACTTCTTCTCTAGCAAGTCCTCTAATTGTTTCTTAAGTTCTACTAACTCTATGGGTGACATCCTATAAGGTGCAGTTGAAATCGGTCCTGTCCCCGGTACTAAGTCTATAGAAAATTCTATCTCTCTCTCGGGTGGTAGACTAGACACATTATCTGCAAACACCTCAGGATACTCACATACTACAGGTATCTCACTGACAACAGCACTACTCTCAGATTTCAAAGAAGCTAAAAGCATGTAAACCTGGGCATCTTCCCTCAGAGACGCCTTTACCTGATTGGCAGTCATAAAGTCCTTATTTTTACTCTCAACAGGGTGACCAAACACAACGGATTTATCAGTACAATTTAAAAGGACATGATTGAAAGATAACCAGTCCATACCAAGAATAATATCTAGTTGACTTAGAGGCCACAAATCAAATCAACTAGGAATTCTCTACCATTAATAAGAATAGGACAATTTAGGCACACATCAGAAGTAGAAACCGACCCACTAGCTGGTATTTCCACATTCAATACAAAAGGCAAGGAAGAAACAGGCAAATTTAACTTAGACACACAAGCATGTGATATGAAAAAGTGAGTCGCACCAGAATCCGACATCCCCTGATAACATGAATGCAGCCAACGTAACCTTTTGCACCAGCGGGCAGTCCATCGCTCTAAAGATCTTCTCGATCTCGAATATCCAATCGGCAGCTCCATCGGGATCATAGCCCTCACGAAAAGTAGGTGGATGGTTCCTCTGGAACCGAGCAAGCCAATCCACCTCATGATGTTGGTTTAGGTTGCCAGCAGCCTGTGCCATAGCCATTAAGGCTTCAGCAATTACACGATCATTCCTACCTCTACCAGCCATCACTTTTCTGATTTAAAGAAAAGTAGATAAGTCACACAAATAATTCAACCAAAACAAAACAACACAAATACATCAATCACATAACACATCACACCACAGAAGCACAGTAAACTCATAACTCAAGGCCGGTGAACTGACCTGCTCTGATACCAACTAATGTGACACCCTTCTACCCCATATTCTTATACATTAAATAATCTGAAATATATAAAAATGACACTCCACACTGGGTAAAAAGGTTCATAATTCTCATTGTATAAACGTCATTTACCTCAAAGTAAAATAATTTAAAGTGGAAATAGCAATCGACTGTTTTAAAAACACTTAAGCAGCGGAATCTCCCAAAATAGAAATAACAAGAACATCTACTAGCCGTGCAAGGCAATTAAAGAGAAGTCTATAAAATTTTTCCTAACTAAAAAAACATAATTGAAGAACCCCCAATGATGTGCCCTGATGTCACATGTACCAAAGCAATACTCCCTTTACTCAACACTCGACACCAATTGTGCCATCATCATCACCTGTAAAATAGCCACAGTGTAACGGTGAGGAAAAAAATACTACTCATACATACACATAGGAGACTACCCTATCCTCACCCTCATGTAAACAACATCATCATATATAACTCATTTTATCATCAAATATAAAACATTGTCACCATCATCATATACACCAACAACATCATCAATATCACTACAATCATCATTAATAATCATAATCATCAATATCATCATTATCATCATTATCATCAATATCGTCATATTCATCATTATCATTACACTCATCATTATCATCAATATCATCATATTCATCGTTATCATCATACTCATCATTATCATCAATATCATCATTCACCTCCCTGAATTATACTCAAGTACAATCATCAGCATTATCACAATCATTACTCACCTCCCCAAGTTATACTCAGGTACCATAATCAATAACATAATCAATACTCACCTCCCTGAGTCACACTCAGGTACCATAATCACCTCCCCAAGTTAGACTCAGGTACAACATTCACCTCCCTGAGCTACACCTCACCCCTCACTGGGCTTGTGTATCTCAAGTACAATCACCTCCCTGAGTTATACTCAGGTACAATCACCTCCCTGAGTTACACCCCACCCCTCACTGGGCTTGTGTATCTCAAGTACAATCACCTCCCTGAGTTATACTCAGGTACAATCACCTCCCTGAGTTACACCCCACCCTCACTGGGCTTGTGTATCTCAAGTACAACATCATATATATTCAAACATCATTTACATCATTAGGTTAATTAAATCATCATCACCATTATCACCTCCCCGAGTTATACTCAGGTACCATATTCTCCTCCCCGAGTTAGACTCAGGTACAACACTAACATCATCATCATCAATCATTCCCATCATAGTTCATTATAATTATCACCACTCATCATCATCATTAATCATTATAATTAGCACCATTCATCATCATCATGTATTATCATACATATTCACCAATCATCATCATCATCAAAATCATTATAAATATCACCAAATCTCATTATCATCATAAATAACATCAATCACCATCATCATGTATCATCATACATATTCACCAATCATCATCATCACAAATCATCATAATTATCACCAAATATCATTATCATCATAAATAACACATCAAACTCAATATGAGCAATCATCCATCACAAGGATTCACCAATCCACACTGGTGATCGATTACAAGCCTCCTGTAATCGATTACTCGCAAACAAAGTCTCTGGTAATCGATTACCCACACTTGGTAATCGATTACCTGCAAGCAATTACCTTGGTAATCGATTACCAAACCTCTGTAATCGATTACCAGCAAACCAACTCTCTGGTAATCGATTACAGCATCCCTGTAATCGATTACCTGCGAGCAAACAGCCTTCCTGGTTGCCCAGAACACCCTAGTAATCGACTACCACTCCTGGTAATCGATTACCCGCGACGCAGATTGCAGTTCTTGCGATCTCTACCAATTCTAAACTTCTCTATTTAATCTCTAATCAATCCTTTTCATCAAAATATCATCTATATGCGTTTATATTCATCAAACTCCACCAAAGTATCAATCTTTAACAGTTTTACAAGGTTTTCCCATCAAAACCCCAAATCATCAAACCCTTATTAATCCCTTTTTCACTATTCATATTATTCTCATTCAATCTCCTCAAGATTCATCAAGAATCATACAATCAATCATCAATTACAGTTTTCATCATCCATACTCAATATATCAATTATTAATACGAATTAAAGTCTTAGGTTACTACCCAAGCATCCCTCACATGTACATACAAGCAATACCCTCTCCCCCACTGTACCTCAGTGAAGATCGATCAATCAGCAGGGAAGTCCCTTTCTTGGTTCTTGATGATCACTCTGCAACAACCTCATCTTAAGACTTGGTTTCTCCCCTCCTTAGCCTTTCGCTCTCTGATGATTATACGAATAAGGATTAGGGTGAACTGAAAACCCCTCCTTACTAGAATGCCTAATTGGGCTTGGGCCCAACCTCAACTCCCCCTTTATCATCTTTTAAATTTGAAATAACTTTATCCTAATTACAACCTATTAATAATATTAATACTATTATTTATTTCTTTATTCCTCTCACTTATTTATTTAATTAATTTAATTTTATTTTATTTAATTAAATTTAGGATGTTACATGTGGTTCTAGCTCACTTGTGTGGTTTGCTCGTTTGCTCATTGGCCCTATGCTGGAGGACTCCCTGGTGGTTTAGGCTCCCCTCTCTACCTAATAGTAGTCATCAATAAACGTCACAAAATACTTGCACCTTCCATGGGACTGAATTGGAGAAGGACCCCATAAATCAGAATGAACATATTGCAATATTTGAGTTGAAGTGTGCTTACCATGACTGAATTTCAGCCTACGTTGTTTATCCATAACACAAGATTCGCAGAACTTCAATTTCGATCCCTGTCACCATTCCACCCAACAATCCTCGTTTGCTCAACATTGCAAGTCCACGCTCACTCATATGTCCCAACCTGCGATGCCATAATTTTGTATTATCAACATGTTGCTCTAAGGAATGAGATACAGACACCATTCCCTGAAAAGAACTGCCAAGCATAACATAAATTTCATGTTGCAACTTCCCTTTCATGACAACCAAAGCACCTTTGGAAACTGTAATCTGTCCATCTTTTCCTGAAAAATTGTACCCCTGTTTATCTAATGTATCAACAGAAATCAGGTTCTTCCGCAAGCCAGGAACATACCAAGCATCAAAGTTCTGACCATGCTATCATACATTTTTATCTGCACAGTGCCACTACCTTCACACCAAGCTCCTCATCATCACCCAACTTTACACTGCTATTCCATTCGTTAAACGAACTGAATAGCTCCTTGTTAAAATTCATATGATAAGAAGCACTAGTATCCATGACCTATGTATCAGCAGAACCAGTAGTATTGATCGTCAAAACATCTTTGTCATCCCCTTCATCTGAACTCTCACCAAAGGCAGTTACACTAGAACGAACAACAGCTGCATTGGCATTACTATTTCTGTCTTTCTTCAGTTGTGGACAATTCTTCCTGATGTGCCCCACCTCTTTGCATTTGAAACATCTCACTTTCTTCGACTTCAAAAGTGAATTACTGCGTGTATGACCCTTGCTACTATTTCCTCTCTCCATGCTTCTGCCTCTACTAACTATTAGACATGCATCATCCCCATTAGAACTAGAGACTTTTCTCTTTAGTTCCTTAGGCTGCAAACTGTCCTTCACATTGTTAACAATAATACTAACTCTGCCATATAACGTAGTATCAACGAAATTCTCATATGATTTTGGCAGAGAGCATAACAAAATAATAGCTAGATCCTCATCATCAACTTTAACTCCAATACTCTGTAGGTTCAAGATAATTCGGTTAAAATTATCAAGATGATCTCTCACAGACATATTCTTAGACATCTACAAGGTATAGAGACATTGCTTCTAATACAACCGATTGGTTAGGGATTTCTTTTGGAATTTATCTTCCAGCATCTTCCACATCCCTGTAGTCGTTATCTCTTCACCCACCTCTCGCAGAACCTCATCAGTCAAACTCAAGAGAATCAAACTATGTGCCTTTTCCAACATCGCATTCTTCGCATCATCCGTCATAGTCGTAGGTAATTTATCCGCACCCTCCAGTGCTGCAGCGCACCCCTGATGCACCAGAACCGCCTTCATCTTTAATTTCCACAAAGTGAAATCATTTTGATCCATTGAATTCATCAATATCGAATTTGTACGAAGACATTGTGTTTCTCCAGAGCAGGCCCTAGCGTAACCTAGAGCTCTAATACCAATTGTTATGACAAAATGCAAAAGGAAAGAGATCAAGGGAAAGAATACGACACACAATTTACGTGGTTCAGTCAATGTGACCTACGTCCACGGCAGTTCGAGAGTTTCTTATTTCTAAGTAAGGAGAATAATACAATGACACAGATGCCTTTTGACATTATAAGAGAATAAAACGTAACAGCCCCTTAAAACCCCCATTACAACCCAATAAAAACGTCTAAAATGAAGAGGCGGCAGAAAAAAAAACGTTTTTTTGGTCGAACCACAGGCATGGAGTGTTCCACAGCCTACCTGTGGTTCTCTCTGACTTTAATTTTCCCACTCTGCAGCATTTCCACATGCATGGGACGATCCACAGCTTGCCTGGTTCTCTCTGATTTCAGTTTCCCCACTCTGCAGCATTTCCACAAGCATGGAGCAATCCACAGCCTGCTTGTGGTTTTCTCTTAGTCCACCAAAAAAACCTATACTTTTTTCTTCTTCAAATTTCAAACTCCACAATGTTGGGCCAACATAAAATACAAGACATCTCAACATAGATTTTATCAAAAACCTAGAAGAAACTCCACGTTGAATTTCTTGCTTTGGTTTGCTAGTGGGATGGGGGCCTTTGAGCTGTCCACCATTTTCCTTGTGTGGTTCTTTCTATTTAGAACAAACAAGCAGACTGATACAGGAGATCAACAACGACACTTACTTTCAACTACGGGCTTTCAAAGGTTCACCTATGCAGAGCGAAAAAACACCACAAAAGGATTTAGTGAGGAAGTTGGGCAAGGAGCGGGATGGGTTGTTTACAAAAGGACATTATATGATAATTGCGTTGCGACTATCAAATGCCTAAGTGAAGCTAATTAGGGAGGAGAAGAATTCCTTGCTGAAACTATAGTACAATTGGCATATTGAATCACATGAATTTGATTGACATGTGGGGATAATGTGTAGAGGGAAAGCATAAGTTGTTGGTGTATGAGTATATGGATCATAGATCCTTAGCACATAATCTCTTTTGTGTTTGGAAGAACTCGCTCAACAAATCCAACAAACATTTTGCTAAAGATGCTCAATAAAAATGATACTCAGGAGCAAACAAGCGTATGTGCTTATGCTTGAAGCGAGGTTGAGGTTGAGGTTGATGTTGAAGTGACATATATGGAGGGAAATCTTGACGCAACAGTGGGTGGGAGGAGGGGAGGGTTGGTGGTGGTGAGAGTGTGAGGTGGGGAGAAGGGGAAACAATAGGTAATTTTCTAGCGGTTTAAGATCGTTAGAAATACAATAATTGACACTTAGGAGAGAAGAAACACGTCACATAACATTTGACACACGCCAATTGAAGGGAAAGACTAATTGCAAAAAAAATGACGCTTTAATAAAACAATATAGGGACTAAAAGTAAAACTCGCTAATTTTATAGGGACCAAAAACATATTTATCCTATATTATGTGACGTTTTTCGTCTTCTTTTCTATAAATTTTGAATTTTTAAATATTATTGGATACCCGTATATACTCGCTACCCGCATGGGTACCCGTTAATTTTAGTAGGTATGGATATGGGTGATGTACTATCCCTCCCCATTGACATCCCTATTCCGAACATATAACAGAATTTGGTTTTGAACCCTCTTTTATTTTATTTTATTGCTTTTGCTCCTCCAATTTTAAAAATCACACGTTTTTAGTTTTTTATTAACTATACTCCACTAAGTCACATTTGCGGCTCTTTTGCAACTTTTCACGAATAGAAAATTGCGGAATTTTTTTTCAAAATTTTTATAGAAAAATCATTTACAACAAAATTTTAATAAAATTACCAAACTTTACGTCAAAAAATTGTTTGTCAAATTTCTCTACTTTATTTTAGGCAAATCCATAGAATTGTTTTTTTTTTGCAAATTTAAAATCTACAATAAATTTCCTATAAGTTATGGAATTCACGAGAAATTTCCAAGGAAAATCTATAGAAATATTTGCAGGAAACATTATGACATCATCAATTAGCGGAATACAATTAACACTGTGGACTAAAAGTGTGTGGTTTTAAAGAATAAAGGACAAAAATCAAAGAAAAAGGATAAACGAGGGACCGAAACTAAATTTCGATGTATTTTCAGAGACCATAAACATATTTAACCCATTATAATCAACTTTAATTTTTCTACGTTCAATTATATTAGACTTACTTTCACTCACTTTTTTCTTTCTATATCTTTTTTTCATTTCACATCACATCATCTCTCACGTTCTTTCTCTTCATTTATTTTTTTCTTTCTATTTCTCTCATCCATCTCAATAACTTTTAACCTTTTCTTTTTCCCCATTCATACTAACTCCCACATACAACTAAAAATGAGTTTGAGATTCTCCCTTTCAATCCTTTATGTCAACATTCTCTCTCTAAATTTTTAAATGCCTAATAAATATGAATCATTCATTTTGAAATTTGTTATGATTCAAAATCTTATATTATCGGCGTAAAAAATATCTTATATTATCATTTTCTATTACAATTTATATTTTAAATATAAAATCTTTATTCTTGTCTAGAGCTGTCAATTCAAAGCTACGCGGCTTGATGTTAGTAATTGGCCTTTGTGAGATGGACTAAAAAGCTCATGACTTATTTAGATTTCTAAAATAAAAGGTTTGAGCATTATATTTTTACTTGTTTTTTTGTGGGTTTTACAGGTTTAATTAAGTCATGCTAAAAAACCCGAGAATTATTCGTGTTTCTAAAATAAAAGCTCAAGCCCTACATTTTTTCATTTTTTTTACCGGATATCCATTTTGTTAACTCTATAAATATTAATCCCTATTTTTAAAAATTATAAATAAGAATCTTGCCATTATTAATTTTAATTTATTTAATTGTAACTTATTATCAAATAATATAAATTAAATTTTAATAATAAAATATAATTTATTATTATAATTTAAAATTGAATATTTATATGAAAATATTCTAATTCATATTTTTAGTTTTAAAGATCACTTGCATTAATGTACTAGTATTAGTGTAAAAAGTACTTGGATAATATAATATATTTAATTTGAATGATTTTGTACCTATTTGGTTTCTAAGTATACATTTAAGAAAGATAAAAAGAAGAAACTGCATATTTTATTCATCTTTAGGTGTCCTTGAACAATTTATAGGGCCTTTTAAATCATTAAATTACATCTTTCCTTAAAAAAATTAAGAAAATAAAATAAGCAACTATACGTCTATACCATAATAATCATGGCTTATCTAAAAAAAGGGGATCAGCTAGTGCTAGGACCTCAGATAACATGAATAAATAATTACAATAATTATTTTAAAATTTAAAAGATAAAATTTATAATTCATTATATATACGTGTGTTTAATTATAAATTTACCTGTTAATTTTAAATTAATAACTTTAATTATTTATTTTAGAGTAAATTATTCTCCCTTTCCATAAGAGAAACTTAAATTACATTAGGCTCCCTCTTATTTTATGTAATCAAATTCATTAGGGACATTTTTTTTATTTGTGATTTTTAATATTATTGGTATGTAATTTTGAACCTTTAATTACTATCAACCATAAGATATTAAAAAGTAAAATCAAGATTTTTAGTGAAATTTCAAATCTTATAAAACTGAAATTTATTTTTTTTATTCTTCTAAAATCCTAAAATAAATAATAAAATATTTAAAATTAAATTTTGGTGAAATAAAATTATAGATAAAAGAAATTTTTTGTTAAAAGACTCGTTCGTGGTTATTTTTATTCATCATCACTAAAATGTTTATTTATATTAAAATGAATTAAAATATAATATATAATGATCTTTTAAGAGAGAAAAATGTATGTTTTATAATAAGTGGGGAGAGTGTCATAATTTAAACTTATTTTAAAAGAGGGAAGTGTAATTCACTTTTTATTTTATTCTCTGAAATAACTCACTTATTTTAAGATACATATTCCATAATGATATATTTGAAAAGATACTTCTAATTTATATTTATATTTATGAATAACTGTTTCTCATTAAACAAAGAGAAAGCTAAAACAACTTTTTCTAAAAGAAAAAGAAAAAAATAAAAAAGGTGAAAGGCAGAATCAAAATGTGCGCCTGTAAAGTTATTTTAAATGAAGGAAAAATTAAATTAAACAAAATAAAGTAAAGTTTTTTATTTAAAATATGAAAAATAAGATAGAACAATATATTTGAGATTAAATCGAAAGTTCGATGACATTACTTTTCTACGTTATAAAAAAATATTAGTAACATTAATAACATTTTTTCTCGTTTATTTTATTTTTTCCGTATGAAGAGAGAGATTATTCCCTTTCTTTCTCTTTTCTCTTATAAATGAATGCATAGAGACTCCATTTTCAATCCAAAGAAAAGTTTGTGAGAAAGAGAGAGAAGGTGGATAGGGTGGGAGAGAGAGAGTTTGTGTCTCCATCTTCCTTCTGGTTCGGTTGGTCTCTCTTCTACGCACACGCACTCTCACACCAGGCAACGCTCCACTCTCTCCCATTCACCATCTATTACCATCTTCGTGTTCATATTTTCATCCCTTTTCACTCTTCACTCTTTCCTTTTTTCTTCCTATTTCTGTCTCTGGTTCTGGTATATGTCTATATGCTAAACCCTAGCGTTTCATTTCTCGTTCTGCTGAAAACTGCGCCTTAAATATATAGAAATTTGGGTTTTCGACGCTTCACGATTGCAGTAACATGTTAGAGCTTCCGTTTTTTTTTTCTGTATAAATTTTCTATTATTTTCCTACGTTTTCTGTTCTGCCAAACACACGGTTGGAACGTTCTGGCAGGATAGATTTCGTATCCTGGAAAAAGAAAAACCTGGAAACAAGGAGATGCTAATTCACAAGTCGTATTTTGTTCTCTTTTTGGTAACATGTGATCTCATAGAATCAGAGTCTGCCAAGCTTTAACTAGGAAATAACATAAATTCATTTGGGCACCTTATTTTGCCGGATGATTTGATTGATGAATATTATAATATTTTTTTCCTAGAATGAATGAATGATTGATACTGCAATAACCATAATTTGTTATTAAATAGGGAAACTGATATCAAGCTGCAGTCTGTTCTAATTCTAATATCATTCTGCTTATATATTATATTTAATGTAGAGTTGTGGTCCTTTTCTATCTTGTGGCTTGTTTTCTTCATCATTTTGTCCTTTATTTGAGGAGGCATGTGTTCCGTACTTTTACTTTGTCGGTGAACAAAAAGCAGAACTTAATTTATAGAATCAAATAAAATAAAAAAGGCAGGGCTTCTCAGCTCTGCTATACGGGTTTTGTTTATTTATTCTTATAAGTGGTGATCCTTTTGCTTGGAATTGAAGTGTGGAAATTTTGCTAGTGCTGTTGTGTCCCCACCCCCTTTTACTCTATGCTATTTGGTTTTGTAAGTATTTGAGTTTTGTTTTCTGGGCTTGAGTAAAGGGGATAATTTTTTGTGCTTTGAGGTTCTGATTATCGACAACTCATATACATAATATACAGAGACTGGAGCCGGAGAAGAAAAAGATATTTTATGGGGGACGGCGCAGGAAGAGGTTTGGAATGCCAGAAGACTATGGATGGGAAGGCGAGTAACGGGAATGGTTTAGAGAAGGAAATTCCTTCCTGTTGTTTGAAGGCTAAAGCTTCAGCCCCTGAGTTGGAGGCGAAGTGCCATTCCACTGTTGTTTCTGGGTGGTTCTCAGAATCTCAAACTTGCTCTGGTCATTATCTGCTATTTAATTTTTGTGTTCTTAAATATATTCCTCCTTTTTCCCTTCCACTTACAAGAATCTGTTGCATTGTGTGGCACTACATAGATCCAATTTCTGGACTCAACTATCACTGTTGTTCGTGACTTTCTTACACTATCTTCTTTTTACAGAGAAATCTGAGAAAGATGCTTTTTTCAACAATCCAATGTGGCCAGGTGGGTGTTATGCATGCTACATGTATTATTGTCTTATGAGTTATGACATTGTAGTGAGCGTTTTTTCCTTCTTTCTGATGTTTGATAACCTAAATTATAAACCTTGCTTCTAAAAGATGATCACTTTCTTCTTTTGATTGCTTTCGTGATTATTATAAACTTCAGATACCATTGAGCCTTCATGGGGAAAAGGCTGAATGGGGGAAAACAAGAACCGTATCACGTCTTTTTTGCTAAAGAGGATGAACTAAATGTTTGATGTTACATTATTGAACCTCTTTTCCTTGTTTTTGTGTTAATCCATTTCGAGAAACATCCCTTTTTCTATTTACATATAAAATCCAGTATTTTGTTTTATTCTCTCCTTTCTGGACTTCAAATCATGCTGAGTTGCTTACTAATATTCATATTTTACAGAAATTTATAAGAACTGTTACTTTCATTGCTGAGTATGCACCTATTTTTTGTGTATGACTACTGATGATGGCTTTGGTATCTATCATTAGGAGAAGCCCATTCCATCAAAGTAGAAAAGGTCTTGTACAAGGAAAGGTCAGAGTACCAAGAGGTCTTGATTTTTGAGGTTTGGCATCTTCTTCTTATAACGTTCTCTAAATTCTACCCATAAGTGATTAACACTAATCTTCTTCTTGTGTTTTTTCACAGTCATTGACATATGGGAAAGTTCTTGTACTTGATGGGATTGTTCAGTTGACTGAGAAGGATGAATGTGCATACCAGGAGATGATAGCTCACCTTCCGCTTTGTTCAATTCAGTCCCCTAAAACTGTAAAGTCTTTTGATCTGATGATCATTGTATTGGGTCTCAACTTATGTGTCTCTTTGTTGAACATAATATTATTGTACCTTTGGTTTCACTTTCAAAAAATACAGTCCCTTATTATCACTTGGGAAAATGATATTGCAAAAGTTAGCTGCATAGTTACTTTGTTTGCAGTTTAGCAGTTGCTTTCTCCCTATTTTTTCTTTAATATTTGTGTCAATGCTATCATTTTGATAGACTTGTGGGTTTTGGTTCTTGTTTTCAATGCTCTCATCTGCATGGAGGAAAGTGTTTGAGACATACTACATTTTGAATTTGATTGAAGTCACTTCAGTTTTTTTATGCCTTTCACCCTTTCTGTGCTTATAACCTGCTGATTTTTATGTTGTTGACTCAGGTTTTAGTTGTTGGTGGTGGTGATGGCGGGGTTCTAAGGGAAGTGTCCCGACACAGCTCTGTGGAGCATATTGATATTTGTGAGATAGATCAGATGGTTATTGATGTAAGTTTTGGCATTTTTTATATAGCTGATTTCATTAATGAGATGAACTTATTGCCACGGTTATTTTTGTAGGTTTCTAGGAAGTTTTTTCCAGAGTTAGCTGTTGGGTTTGACGATCCTCGAGTACACCTGCATGTTGGTGATGGTACATACTTCTATCATGCTAATCTCTTTTAAGTTTGTTGACTTGCCAACTCTGGCTATATATTTACTGATTATGAACTATAAGGTCATGTGAACATCTTCACTTGATATTTTCCCTCCACATTTGGCAGCTGTTGAATTTCTTAGATCTGCTCCTCAAGGGAAGTATGATGCCATAATTGTTGATTCCTCAGATCCTGTGGGTAAGTTATTTTAATTCGAAATGATCCATCCAATGTATTCAGTGAGGAATGTGTATTTTTTGAATTAATACTGAACAGAAGAAGCTTACAAAATTAAAAAAAAAGTATTTTGAGGGGGAACTCTAAGTTATCTGCAGTTTGGACATTGCTTAACTAGATGAGGTTGATCTGAACTCATGTACCTCCATCTGACATTCAGTTATGATTAGGGGTATTTTTTAAAAGTTTGGTGTTTAGCCTTCATTTATGATAAATATCTGTGACAACTTTAGATTGTTTTGTTGGCTGTTGTATTGATTGACTATGTATGTGATATACAATTCTGATTTCAAAGTTATCCAAGAGCTTCATTTTCCTTTAGATTGTTTTGTTGGCTGGTATAATGATTGACTATCAACATCAACATTTCATACAATTCTGATTTGTATTTTATCCAAAAGCTTATTTACTTTAAATTATCGTCTAAACTAAAAATGATTAGCCTTTGTTGGTTATTATTGTAAATGACTTACAAGATCACTTCCGTAATTTAGGTCCTGCCCAGGAACTTGTAGAGAAGCCATTTTTTGAGACAATAGCTAAGGCATTAAGGCCTGGCGGAGTTCTTTGTAATATGGCAGAAAGTATGTGGCTTCATACACACCTTATTCAAGACATGATCTCCATCTGTCGGGAAACATTTAAAGGTTCTGTACATTATGCATGGGCAAGTGTTCCAACATATCCGAGGTAGTTATGCTTTTCAATTTGCTAGTAAATTAATACCCTGTTCTACTTTGAAGTTCCTTTTAAAAAATTTCCTTTCTTATGAGCCGTTTATTTGCTTCCACATAGTGTAAGTGTACAGCTGAACTGTCACACCTCTTGATAAAATTGGTCCCATTGATGTTAACCTACTATAATAGTGTGACCCATAAATATATGCTTATGATTGGCCTGATGTCAAAAGTTCTTAGGAAGCAAGAATGTTCTTTCAAAATGTGACAAATATGTATTTGTAAAAAAATGTTTAAATTCAGGTAAGTCAATCCTAGAATTTCTGGGTCGTGTCACATTGTTGCTTTAGTGTGTTTTGAGCTTTAGTAGTGGGTTTTCACTTTTTCTTCTTGAGGGGAATCAATTTTGTCATGATTGTTAATTTTTTGGTTCAGGAAACAGATTTTTACTTGCCTTAGGTTAGCATGTTGGAACAGTGTAGTAGTAATAACTAATCAGGGCCTTGACAATTGCAAAATCCTAAATTCAAAACCAAAAGAGTGAAGTCTGCGTTTTTTTTCGAGGAACATGATTGTCATTCTGTTTTATCTTGATAATATTGATGATTATATGCCCATTTATCTTCTCCCTTTCTTGGCCTGCAGTGGTGTGATAGGGTTTCTTCTATGCTCAACGGAGGGGCCACCTGTTGATTTTGTAAACCCCATCAACCCCATTGAAAAGTTGGAAGGTGCTGATAAGCACATAAGAAAACCTAGGTTCTATAACTCAGAGGTAAATATATGGTCCATAGATAGTTTTCACTTCTACTTGTTTAACTTGATTAGTTTGAAAATGATCTATTTTCTTTGCAACAAAACATTGGGTCTTTAAGAATGTGATTATTATTGGAACTATACGGGGTAGCAATAGCATGTGGCTTGTTACTTGTGTTTTTTCTCATTGAAGTTTTGCTTTGGTTTGTCAATACTCTTATGTTGTGAACTAATGCTAAAATCCCAGCATGGATATATTCATATAAGGTCTCATCTCTCATTCCAGCAATACCTTCATGTAAGTAAGATCTTATGAACGTCTTTTTTTTTGCTAATCTTTTCTGCAGATACACTCTGCTGCTTTTGCTTTGCCTACATTCCTGAAGAGGGAGGTGAGCTTGCTCCGTGACTACTCCAGTCAGTAGCAACTCACGTTTGCGTGTTGTAGCCCTTAAATAATCAATTTTGACTATGAACATTCGGAGAAGTCTCATGATGTGTAGTCATTTTGGGGAAGTAGACCAATGTGGGAGAAATAGGAACTTGGTGTGATTGTTTATGTCATCCAATTCTGTATGTGGGACCTGTTTATAGCTTTGTTGAACGCAGGCGATTTTGGATGGCCTCGACTTTGCCACTCTCAATTATTAGCGTTTTCACCGATTGCTTTTACGCTTGAAAGCGCATTACCTATTATTAAATATATAACACTAATATTGAAATAGTTTGTGATGGAAATGTGGATTTTAAGAAATTTTATTCGTAATGGTTTTATGTTTATGTGCTCTGATGAATGTGATTTGAAGTGTGGAACAGCTCCTGAGTTGATCAACAATGAATGAGAATTTGATTTGAATTAAGACTGTTAATGAATTTGCTGTGCCGAAAAGCTAAAAATCTCGACTTGGGATGTTTATTGCCGTATGTCCGAACCCATGTTTTGCTACTGTTTGATCAACCCATGTTCACATTTTGAAGATTGGAAGGAATGTAAGTGGAAGGAAAAATGTGAATTTTCATCATTGTATCACGTTGGATTACTAAAATTTAAATTTAGAATGCTTGAGCGAAAATGAATGGAAAAGTGGAAGAATAAGTGAAAATCAGTTTCCCACATTTGGAGTGAAAGTTTTTGTTTCATCTGTTTTCCTTGCTCAAACAAATAGTGAAAATTACTCCTCTCATTTTCGGTAGAAATGAAGGGCAAAGGAGTTGTTTATTAAAAAGGTGAGCTTGCTCTGTGACTACTCCATGTAAAACGTTTGGTAGAGGAGTATAGTATTCATATGCCTATTAGATTATATTGCATACCCTTACATATTCAGCATTTGGTTTTTTGAGAGTAATACGATTAATTAAATTTTCTATCAAACCAAAGGTTTGTGATTAAATTGGTAACGTAGGTTAAAATCACGAGAAGAATTCTCGAATTTGATCTTCATTAAACTTATCTTTAGAGAGATGGGTTATGACTAAATCCCAAACAATGCTACGTGCAACTGAACGCGATACTTATGGTAACACAAAAAAAAAGGAATTTTGATTAATATAATGATTTGACACTATGTTATATATTTGTAAATATTGAGATAAATTATACTCTCTTTTTTTGTTGATGCTTAAATTATATTTTTTTTCCTTATTTTAAAATGCTTTTTTAATAACCTTGTATTCTTTGAATGACCTTATTTTAAATTGCTATTGAGATAAATTATATTAAAGAAAACCGATACTTTTAATTATTAATGATTGATATTTAACTACTTGTTTCAGTAATGAAACTCAAACATAAAAATGAAGATGAAAGTTTCTCGAATACCTTTACTTGTTCAGATTTCGGAGGGTACCAAAATCCGTTAATATTTATTTAACTTAAATGTGTTTTTAGTCCCTCGAAAATTAGTAAATTTTGTGTTTAGTCCATATCAAAATTTTCACCAAAATTTAGTCTAATTAATTTTCCGTTTCCAAGTTTAATCCTTGTTGTTAATTGGTGTTGTTAAGTGATGACCTGACACTGTTACAGTATGTTGACGTGTCTATTTAGGCTGACATGGCTACCCCGTTGAATTTTGTTAAAATTAGTTTGCCCTAATTTTTTTTAATTATTAGTTCCAATGTTAATTATTTTAGGGTTAAATATGTTTTTAATCCTTGAAATATACTCGAGATTTGGTTTTAGTCCCTGTAATTTAAAACAGGTGGTTTTGGTCCCTCAAAAATTAAAAATACAGCAATTTAGTCCTTAGCCTAGTTTTGCTACGAATTAGCTACAACTTTTTATCGATAAGGACTAAATTGATGTATTTTCAATTTTTGAGGGACCAAAACCACTGGTTTTAAATTACAGGGACTAAAACCAAATCTCGAGTATATTTCAGGGACAAAATATACTTAACCCATTATTTTAATATTTAAAATAAAAATACAACAAATCCCTCTTATTTTTAGTACCGTATATATCATCACAGCTCTCCAATTTCTCACTGAAATATTCTTCCTCCATGATATATACGGTACTAAAAAAATAAGAGGGATTTATTATTTTTTTAAAATATTAAAATAATTAATATTAGAATTAATAACTAAAAAAATTTGGGACAAAATAATTTCAACAAAATCCAACGTAACAGCCACGTTAGCATAAATAGACATACGTTAGAATTCTGTAACAGTGTCAGATCATCACGTAATAGCATCAATTAACGATAATGATTAAACTTGGAAACGAAAAATTAATGAGGGACTAAACTTAGATAAAAAAATTTATAGGGACTAAACACAAAATTCGCTAATTTTCGAGGGACTAAAAACATATTTAAACCTATTTATTCTATTCCCGTTTTGCATTTGAAATACCATCTCCATCAACCATAAAAAAAGGGCAAAAAAAAAACAGAAAGTAAATAAATATATAATATATTCCTTTTGTACTAGTTCCATCCACGAATGAGAAGTATTCAGTAACAATCATATATATTTTCTATATACAACTTCATAATTTATAGTCTATACACATCTATCTTACACTAACTTAAAAAATAAAATAAATAAATGAAATGACATTTTGGCCTTCCTATCAAAAGTTCATTTCATTTTAAATTTCATGCTTTCTTTTCTTACAGAAACCAGGCATCTATGGCCATTGATGACCTGACCCTATTGCTCTTCAGCAGTAAAATCAGGTTCAGCAGGCTTCTGGAGCAGCATGGGTGGTATTCTCTCTGGCACCCTGGTCTTCCTAGTGCCATTTCTACGTAAAGCTCTAAGTGCATTAGCAGCAAATCTTGAAGCATATATTGTGGCACCTAGACTAGGTGAGCTACCACCTGCCTCAGCCAATGCATCTTGCAGCCTATTCTCCTCTTCCTTGAGAGACTCTTCAAGCTTCCTTTTACTATAGCGTCTCCATGCTGCTTGTATGAAGCATGCAGCCCATGTACGCCATTGTTGTGAGTAGAACCTGAAAGTGTGGCGAATCTGCTTACTGTGAAGGCGCCGAAATTGAGATGCAACAAACTTCAAGTCATCAGCTTTTAGAGCAAAGGCTTCCACTTCTGAAAGAGTTTGGACAGTCCTGGTTGAGATGGGAAGGTTGGATGAGGAATGAGGATCTAGTGCCCATGTAAGAAGCTCCTCTCCACAGAAGTCACCAGCCTTGAGGAATTCAGAGTTAAAGAAGCCTGTTCTTCCACCATTAGTTGTCACAGTCAATAGCTTGCCTCGCATTATGAAGAGCATCTCATCAACAGGATCTCCTTCCCGGACAATGCAGCTTTCTTTTGTGTAAAGCACTGGCTTGAGACGGTCACATACTGCATCCAAAAGTTGCTCATCCATTTTCTCAAATATTGGCACCTTACATTCATAAAAGAGAAAAATCTAATTATTACTAATATTATATGGAAAATCAACCATATCATCAAAGCTTTCAGTAGCAATGAGCCAATGATAATTGATTTACTTTTCAAGGATTGTCTTAAAATCCATCAGACTGCCCATTTTGATATACCTAAATATTTTGAATACACAATGGATCCTTTCCCAGGAGCATGAGTATGACACACATGGACAAACTAGTTTTAGAACAACTTGAACACAACTAGGTTTATCGTCTCTGAAAGCCATTCAATTACCATAGAACACAAAAACTTCAAGACTACTAATGAAAACATGCATAGCACTCATTTGAAAAATTCCACTGTACATCCAGAACATGTTAGAAACAAATAACATGGGACAGCAAAGAAAAGAATTGCATAAAGGTATACGTTGTTCACTAATTCTGCATTTTGAATTTGTAAAACCAGGATTTCTCTTATATTCATGTGTAAGTATACCATATTTCCTACCCAAAATTCTCTTAAATGCTCACCAACCAAAAAAAAAGTATAGATATACTAAAACAGGGCAAGTAAAATTTCATTTCCAGGGAGATGTTTAACACACAAATTCATTACCACTTCCACACGCAGATGTGTAAAAAATTCCCCAGAATGAAACAACTAAAACAAGAAGTAAAGATCATGGTCAAAGTAAATAACTATAATAAGTAATAGCACAATAAAATTAAAAAACCGAGATAGGAGAAACCTACCCTCATCAGCAAAGCCAAGCAAAGATGACGCTTAATGTCCCTTCTTAAATCCTTGGGAAGATTACGAATCAAAGTGTCTTCATCAACACCTCTGGTTTCTTGCCATTTGTACTGCTCATGTCGTCTGATTCTTTCTCTCAGGCTGTCAGGGAGTAATCGATGAGACATCCACTGTTCTGCATCTCTCCTTTTCACTCTCATCTCCTCCAATCTCGTAGTTGTTGACTGCAAATATGTCTGTTTCAGGAAAAAAAATGGGTCAAATCATAGAAGAAATTTAACTTATAACAGAATGGCCTAGGTGAAAAACTATTTTCCAAGCAGAAATGTGAAAATAGTCAGATAATGTTATGGAAAAGGAAAAGCACTAAAAACACACTATAGAGAATAACAATGACTTGATAAAAAAGAATTTAAATGGTTCACCCTATTTCTGGAACACTTCCAGGCACATGGCAATTAACAGCCCTTGAAACTGGAAATTGCAAATGCATGGATTTCCTTAAACACCACCAAAAGATAAGATTCTAGTAGGACAATAGGTTATAGAATTTATAACGATCTCTACTTCCTGGACAGCCCACAAAACAGAATGTTGTCACAAGAGCTGCTTATCAACTCCCAAAAAGTACATCAAAACTCAAAAGTCAATACTACCTTCGGTTCTATATATAAGAAACACATGACTAAAATCATTATGACCAAGGAAAACATCGGAATCCGTTAATAGTAATTAATAATGTCATAAATTTAAGTTTTATTCCAAAAATACCTTTAGTATTAAATGATTGAATGAGTGAGTACCCTCGTTAACCGCTTACAATAAATTATTATATAAGGTATTTAGCAATTAATACAACTAAAAATAATCTTATGTTTCTTATATTTAGGACAAAAAAATCACCATTTTGTTTCTTATATAAAGGACTAGAGGTAGTATTAAACATGCCCACTGTAAGTGCTCTAGTAGCAATTAACAAAAGTTGATTTATGACATCCTATTTTGTGAGAAAGTCTCCCAAAGGGAAAAATCTAAATCAACTAGCAATAAAAAATAATTAGAGCCAAAATAACATAAAAACTGCTAACATGGGGGGGGGGGATTAAAAAGACACTATAAAGGTATTTGATACCAACCTGCATATTTCCAATGAGGAATGCAAATAATACCAAACCAGCAATGGAAATGAAAATTGCAAAGCAAATTTCCCAAACATAGGTACTTGTTGCTAGGTTCTGACCAAGAGAACTGCAACAAAAGAATCCCCCAAAGAGGGTTACAGAATGTCAGATAACTTAGTAAAAGTATACTCAACATCAAAATTCAAAACACATTATGATATGAACAATATACAACTTCAAAATTTATACTTGACTGACACAACCCCCAAACTCCCACCTCTTCATTGAAGACAATAAACATGTCCAAAACTTAAGCCAAAACCATACTCCACTTCTCAGCACCAAACCTATCTAACATCTACATGCTTTAGATCATATAATCTTAACTTAACCATTGAAAATTATCACCAATTAAACCGCAAGAAAAATAGAGACAATAGAATCATACATGACAAACATACTTATTATTCATCCATTTTATCTACGAACATTATATGGGCCCAAACTACCCCCTCAAACACACATGCACTTAACATACAACAACACCTGGAGGAAACATTCACATGTTGAGTATGCACAAAAGTGAAAGGGAGAATACTTTTAACCAATGGTTGTCAGCGAACAAAAGGAATAAACAATTCTACACTATGGCATGCAGACATGTGGAGTCTAGACAAGGCTACAGGTTGCTTGCATAATATCCATAGCTCACACCAACTTAGTAAAGCAGTCACCAAAATCATAAACACATTGCAACATATGAGTACTTCATAATCTAAAAATTGATAGCAGATACTAAAAAAGAGTCAATAAAGCAAACCTCAAATTTCTTAGGCCCCACCAAAAACAATAAAAGAACTTTTGTGGGAAATCTCTTGACTCCACAACCCCAGATTGAAGGGCGTCAAGGAAAATTCCAAAATCAAAGAGTGTTGTATTTTTATCCTGTATTGGGCAAGAAGTATTCAGGAATGTCGAAATTGTGCCCGAACCATGATGATCATCACAATACATATCTGCTGTGTTACATGTGATATTTTTCGGCAGGCGTCTTGCCAGCATGTGGTTTCTCTTTCTATAGAAAACAAGTACCAAAAGGCACCAATAACCTAAGAGCAACAAGAAAAACAGCTATTAGAAAGACAGGGCAGACGATGGCATTTTGAATTTCCATTAATAAGATCACTTTCATTAAAAAATGCAACAAACATATCAGATCTAAATATCATATATTAGGAACCAATATAAAATGATGTTGACCTGAAAGTTTGAAACCACCATATACATAGAGATTTAAGAAGCATGGACACAACAACACTGAAAAGTTCTGCAGTACTGCATAATGCATAGCAAAAAACACAAATGGCCAATATGTGTATGTGCATGTCCAACACAAGTGTCTAATTGTATGTCTAACAAAGGCATTGCTCATTTTCTTTTTAAGTGTCTGCTTCACAGTGACCTTCAGCAACCTTTTACTTGGGACATGCAGAGTGGGGTGCAAGAAAATTTATTCAGCCCATCATACTTGATGATGAAACATCAACTTGAATCACTGACAGGGAAATTAGCAGATCTACACATAAAAGATGTGTCATATTTAATTCAAAACAATCATGCTTTATTTTGGGTGGAAAGAAAAGGCCTGAAATATCAAATCTGCACCCAATGAAAACAAAAGAAACCCTTCCACTCCCCATCAACCTCTACAGCTTTGTAGAATTTACAAAAGGTTAGCGTCATAAAATTCATGATATAGACATCCCGCCTTAATTAATTTTACCCTATATTCTAATATATGCATCTAATAATCCACACCTAAGTTATGTAACTAGCATACTATACACAAGTTGGGATCATAACCCAGTTGTGTGTTCACATAGTCACCACAAGGGAAAATATCTGTGCCTACCAAAATTTACTTGTTTAATCTAGTAATCAGGCAAAATGATATTTAGTAGTAAATAAAATAAAATCACAATACATTCAACAGAGGCACTTAAATTATATAGAATTTCTTAAAAAGAAAAGAAAAGTAATAGACCAATGAATAAAATGGAAAAAAATAATACATATAGTAGAAAGCAATATAACTAAAAAAAAAATTCAATAAATAAACAAATGAAAAAGGAAAAAGAAAAAAATGCAGCACAAACTTACATGACTTGCAAGCATGTAGAGAAAGAGATTGAATGCAGCTCCAGCCCAAGCTGTTTCAGTGAGAATGCCAGATGTCCTTGTAACTTCTTTATATAATGGAATTATTCGTATAAACCGTGGCACATATTGGAAGAAGACAATAAACTTCAGCAAGTTCTTTGTATTCAGTGATTCAGAGCCTCTCATCTTTGGAATGATAATTAGAATCACCACCTAGCAATATAGGAGCAAGTCTTGACTTAAAATTAAGCTAACTAAATGAATCCAATCAAATAAACTTTTCAATCTAAGCCCATAAAACTCCTAAGATATTGAACTTGGAGGCCTCAACTTATGCTGCAGTTGCATATGTGTTTAGTTTATGAGTATGTCTACATGTTTTGATATTGGACTTTACTAATACAATCATTTGATAAATTAATGACACATAGGTTTCCTTACCTGTGGGAGGGGAAGAACGGCAAGAATGTCAATTAGGAAGTATGATGACAGGTACCTCTTAGCTATTGCCCAAGCATCTTCAACCAAAACACCTCTTCCAAATACTCGAGAAGAGGGAGCAATGAATCCAGTACGAAATTGGAAAACTATGTGGATTATATAAAAAATATCAGAGAAAGATCTTAAAACAGTTGCTGTAGTTTCCATTTTTCTGTCCCGTGAAAGGCATTTCTTGTCATCATCAATCACAGGGATATAGAAAAACAAAGGATCTAGTGATACAGCAATAAGACATGATAACACAAATATCTTGTTCCACTTTTGAAGGAAGGGGCCCTGAGGATCAAGGATCTTCTTTCTAGAACTAAAAAATCTGGCAACAACGCTGTTCTGGGGAAAAGATTTGAATGATTTTGTATATCTCTTTATCCTCTCGGAACTAGATTCCAAACCCCTTTGGAACTTCTCAGAAACTGAATTTAGTGTAGTTCTAATTCTCCCTGATCGTGTTATGTGAATTGCAGGAGAGTTGCTCTCAGAACCCTTGTCTGAATTCCAATCCCGAAATCTGAACATGTCATATAAATCATATAAACCTCAGTCCATGATTAACCATCTGATGAAAGGATGTCCTTTGTCCAAAGCAAAGGCAATAAAACTATAAAAGAGACATACAGACACAGAAGTACCGATTAGGAAATAAAACTTGTGAATTCTGATATTAGAAGGGTAACAGTTTGCAATTTTTAAAGCATGTTGATGTTGAAGAGTGGTAACTGAAAATGTGACTCTGACAGTCTCAATGACAAGCATGAAAGACTTGCTTCCATTGACAACAAAAGTGCTTCTAAAATACCATAGATAGCATCAGAGAGAGAGAAAACATGTAGCATTAAACTAACCTAACAAATTTGTCTTGATGAAAATTCATGACTGCAGCCTAGTTGAAAAGCAAGGTAGAAAACGATGAATCTGTATCTAGTAAAATCTCACAGAAGAGTGAGCATCTCCATGACCCTCAAATTCTCACAGACTACTCCTGAAGCAATAAGACAAGAGAGATATTCACAATTAGATACTCCATTTGTCAACCAAAACACAAACTAACTCGTCCATAGTAATATCAAGATCAATAGGGTAAAATAGCCGCCTAATTGGTTACAAAAAAAAAGGAAAAAGCAAAGCACCTTGCCATATATTGCGGTGACATATGTGACAATAATAAAAAAGACAAAAACAGAGATTCAAGAAATAACATAAAATTCAATTTTTCAATAACGGCTAAGAACACCAAAAAAACAGCGCACACAAACGATATGTATCGTGTTAAAAACAGTAAACTAAAAAATGGATAGAATAATAGTAATACTAATATGAATTTCATAAAAGGAAAAAAAATCCCCAATCCTTTAAAATCTCTATTGTCATGAGTGACATGTACGAATTAAATAACGTAGTGATTAAATTGTCAAATTAGCAGGCAAGTTGAAAAATGATGAGAGAGGAAGAAGAAGAAGAAGGGAAAAAGGTTACCGGAGCAGTTATAGAGAGGAAGAAGAAAGTCAAAGTGAGGGTGAAAGCAGATAGGAGAGAGAGAAGAGAGGGGAAGTAAGTGACAGAGAGTAGTTGTATTGTATGGAACGGCATGTGATTGATTGATTACAAATATGAGAAAGAAAAACAGCTTGGAATGGAACTGAAGAAGAAGAGAAGAAGATGAAGGTTCGCGGAAACCAGCGTGGAAGTGTTTTTAGGTGTTTATAGACGGAGACGGAGACGGAGACGGAGAGAGAAAGAGAGACAGTTGGTGTTGCGGTCATGATAGAATAGAATACAACTGGGAAAGAAAGTATTGTCTGTCGCGGGCCCCACTGCCCCGGGTTTTTTTAATTTAAATTATTATTCATAGCTATTAATTATTGATAATTAAATCTTAACATTTATTTTTCCTTTTTTCTAAGAAAAAATTTATTCCTACAAATTTCAAAATGAAGAAATATATTTTAAAAAATAAAATGTAAGAATAATTGTTTATTAATGAAAAAAATTAATAGTTAAAAGTGTAATAAAATAAATTTTAGAATTATTAAAATAATAGTATTTTTATTAATAGTTATACTTTTTTATATGAGTTTAATATCTATACACTGTCAGTGTAAAGAAATTTTACACAGACATCCAATGGTGTGCCGCCACATCATTCATTGAATTTAATAACACATGATATGTCACATTCATTAAATGATGTGGCGACACATCATTGGATGTCTGTGTAAAATTTGTTTATACCGGCGGTGTATATTAATTAAATTATATTTTTAATCCTTGATTAATATATATCTCTGGTTTTAAGGAAACTAAATTCCTTTTTCTACACCTACTAGTTTTGTACTTATTCATTTAGGACAAAAAAATAAAAGGAGTGGAAGAACTGAAGGACAACGTTGTTACTTATCTGGTTTCTTCTCTAGTTGTTACTAGTAGTTATTAGTGTGTCCCGTCGAGGCTGTTTTGGACACCAACCGAGCGTGACTTGAGACTTTTTAAAAATTTAACGATTTATACATAAATTTTAAAAGATAAAAATATTATATAGTTATATAAAAATGTTGAAATAAAAGTGAATTTATGTATGGAAATTATTCAAATTTCTTATCATTAGCTCATCAATTGACTTAAGTGAAATAGTATTTGTACACAAACTATTCTATCTGATGGATGAGAGGGGGAAAAACAAAGAATAGAACATTTAATTTCTATCGTATTTTTTTATAATATTTATTTTATTTTGAGGTTAAATTTGGTATGTAGGCATGCAAACAAATTAAGGAAAGATGTGAGAAGGTTTATTATAATTTTTTGTTTGTATATAAAGCTTCGTACTCTATTATTTTTTTAAATGTTCATTTCGTTGACAATCCTAGTTTGGAGTTTCTATAATGCTGCTAAAACTTCAATCAACTTAGAGTTCTCTTTTTAGATTTATGTGTTGAAGATGTCAATTGTCAAAGAAATTTGCTCAAATAACAAGTTTAAATAGCTTTGCAAAATCGGATGAATGAAATTTGAACCTTTTAACCTTGAATTGACTATTAAATTATTTTTTCTCACGGACAAGTAAAATGACAGTCGAGCTGTGGAGTGGACATCGAGAGTAGGGAGTAAAAAAGTCGATATTTACTCAATGAATCATTATATAACACATTTAAAAATAAATAAAATTCCCCTTGTTCTATAATTTATCACGCATAAAAGCTAAATATTTACTCAATGAGCCAATACATAATTCATTCAGAAATAAACAAAGGCTTAAATATGTTTTTCCTAAAAAATTAGTAAATTTTATATTTAGTTCCTATAAATTTTTTTATCTAAATTTAGTCCCTCATTAATTTTTCGTTTTCAAATTTAATCCTTATCGTTAATTTTGCTGTTAAATGATGATATAACACTGATACAATGTGTTGATGTGTCTATTTAAGTTACATGGCTGCCACGTTGAAATTTAAAATAATTAATTTTAGAATTAATAATAAAACAATTATAGCAAAATAATTAATACAAAATTTAACGTGACAACCACGTCCACCTAAATATGAGGATGGAAATTTCTTCTTCTTTTATTTAAACATGCAGAAAGTCTAAATAAATATTAATTATTACTGTCAACTAAATATAAATTGTAATTACGGACAAGTCCACTAAATATAAATTGTAATTACGGTCAAGGACTTGTGACTCAATTGATAAGGGTTAATCCAACTTCATTTATGGTTTTGACTCTTGAGTTTTAGTACTAGATATGAATTATATTAAATACTCAATGAGAGAATATTACCTTTTATATTTATTTTATTTGGGTTGTGTATGATTGACTAATAATTTTTTGGTTTTTGACCAAGAATTTTCATAAATATAGTTGTGGTTTTGACCCTCAGGTCGAGGGTGGTGATTAGGTAAAATCTCTTTAAAAATGGTGACTCCAGTATTCGAATCTCTGAACTTGTAGTTGTAGGTATAGTTTGTCTAGAATGGGATCACAATTCACTTCCAATACAACCAACCTTTATTTGGTGTATAATTGATTTATATGGAAAACACAAAACCAAAGGAATATTTAATAAATATTATTTTTTGAGAAAAAGATAAGCGTTAGAGTAATTTTTTTAAATTATCACATAGTAATGTTGAAAACCAAAGTTTTTCTAAAGATTTTATTATGAATGTTCATGTTTATTGATAAAGGCTAAAATGGGGTATTTTTATTTCTTGATGAACCAAATCCGCATGTTTTGAATTATAAGGACTAAAATCAAATATGTACTATATTTCAAAGACTAAAAGTATATTTAACAAAAAAATTTATTTGATTTCTTGTTATACCATTTATTTCTCTTATTAATTGTTTTTTATTTTGAAGTGAATGTAAGGACATAATTGAAAAATTAATTAATATTGTCTTAAACTTTTAAAATCACAGATAAAAAATAATACATTTTTTCTCAAAATTATAACAAATAAAACAAAATAGAGAAGTAATATTATTAAATTAGACTACTTATAAAAATGAGTGTATTTGGATCCACTTTTGAGAGCTTGAAAATTGACTATATCCATTAAAATAATCAATTTAAACAAGTTTGATTTTATCACTCTAGAATTGATTTCTTTCTAAAAGCATGGTTTTGTAATAAGCAACTTTGAGTTGCTTTTTCAATTTTGGGGAGAATCAATTATAAAATTTCATTCCATTTTTCCCTCACAGCTTTATATACAAGAGGTTGTTTCTATGTCCCTATAATAAAAGAATTCTATGTGCTAGCTAGCTACCCAATAACTAAAGAGGGATGAGCCAGCTAGCTAGTTCCCCATGTCATTTAGTTTCTAAGTTTTGGGATAATTATTGCATTCTATTAAAAAGCTTAAAATATTATACATATATTTTATTTTATTATTTTAATATATTAACTTAAATTAAAATTTTTATCCAAACGTCTATATATTTAAAATATTAATGTATATATTAAAAAAATTAATTATGGTATAGAAAATATAAATAAAAAATAATACATAGACATTATGTTCATTTTGGTAATTAGACATGATAGAAGCAATTTTGATAAAGAGTATCCAAATAAAATTATCTGTAAAAAATCACTTTTATGGTACATGTTATCCAAACAAAAAATCATGTTACTTCAAAATCGATTTTACACAAAATCAATTCTACTTAATTAATTTAGCGTCTATTTGGAATGCCATCGAAACAGTGCCAAATTGAATTAGTGAGAATTGAAATAATAAATCAAGGGTTTTGCTCATGAGTGTCCTAAGAACATTGGTTAAGAAACTCACAAATACAATATTTTATTAAAAATCACAATATTTATTACATTTGTAATATTAAATACTACACAACCCAATAAAAATTTCCTATTTCCGTTTATTAACCAAGTGCATTTACGGCACCCATTAACATTTCTAAAATCAATTCCATTATTAAATATGCTTTATAATTAATTTTCAACCATTAATTTTAAAATCAATTCTATTAAAATACATCCTTAATCCCAAAAAGCAATTCTAATTGACGTGAAACCAGGTGAAGGCTAACGTGAGCAACCTTTTTTTACTTAGGAGATGCTTACATAGTTGCTTAAAACATTGTTTATTATTATTAATGTGAGTCCTACTCGTACACATTATCTCTTTTTACTTTTAAAGCAACTCTTACAATTTAAGCAACTTTGCGCTCCAACATAGCAACTCTACAGGAACTTCAAAAATGGACCCCACAAGCTACCCTACCTTTATTATTTTAATATTTCAGTTTAACTTAAAATATTATTTTATTTTTTAAATAAAATTTAAACATAATTAACTAAAAATTAATTTTCTAAATAAAATTAAAGATAAAAAATATATTTTAATGTATATGGAAAAGTTCAAATGATTAACTCTCTCTTGGTCACCTATATAACAATATTTATAATACCTCGTTAATGAACAATTAGCAAAATACATGATGGAATAATTTAATAAGGGTAAATCAGGAAAAAAATTAAATGCTTCATAGAGATTATCAAGTGCCTTATCAAAAGGACCGTCAATATCTTCTAAATGGTGTCTTATAAAAAGGACCGGAGGGAGTAATTAGTTTGATTCATAATGGTTAGTTTGATTCACTACTAGTTTAAAAATAGTAATTGTGAAATATTTAGGATAAAATTAATTTAATTTTTTTATTAAGAATTAGCTTAAATAATTTTTAAAACAATTATTTAAATAGTTCCTTTTTTTAAATTAATTTAATTTATTATTCAATGTTTTATTTTGAAAAAATAAATATTTTTACAATGAGTGTTCTTACTCGTTACTCACCATGATATTTTTTTTTCTCCCAACTCAACATTCTAGACTCTTTTCCCACCCAAACTCTCACTTCCCCCAACCAAAACTCTCTCTTCCCAACCATTTTCTCTTCACCCAACCTAAACCACACAACTTCCAACCCCTTTCTTTTTCTTCTTTCTCCCAACCCCTTTCTTCTTCCCCCTTTCTTTTTCTTCTTCCTTACCTCTTCGTTGCCCCCTCCCACTCTCACTACTTTGTCTTTCCTTTTCTTCTTCTTTACCTCTCTTCCCCACCCCCTCACCCCCTGACGACACTGGAGCGGACTCTTCCTTTCAGATGCAGTCTCCTGCAGATCGGAGAAGGACGGCACCGTGAGCCTGCAGATCGGAGAAGAGGAACGCAAAACGTCTTATACCTGCAGATCGGAGCCCATCAACGCCTTCTGCTGCAGATCGGAGTAGATCGCGCCACCGCCGGAGCAGATCCTGCCACTGTCGGAGAAGATCGATGAAGAACAACAGTGATTTGCCCCCCTTTTCTGATTATTTTCAGTTCGTTCTTCCTCTGAAAACTTCCACTCCCTGTGTTGATTTCCCCCTTTTTCTTCTCTCAGATTTGGTGTTTTTTGCTGTTGAGATTTACACTGGGACCTCATCTGTTCATCACAAAGCATCTGCTCCATTTTCTTAATTTTGTTCTGTTATTCAGATTTTTTTTTTTCAGATTTCCAGTGATAAATTGGTACTGTAATTTTTGTTTATTGGTTCTGTAATTTTCCATTTATTTCTGTTAATTGGTTCTGTAAATCTACAGATTTTTTTCCTATTTATTGGTTCTGTAATTTTATTAATTGGTTCTGTAAATGGTTCTGTATATGAATTAAATTTATGTAATTTTTCTGTGTTCATGTATCAACTGTATGCTGTCTTCCGCGCCATGTTCAGTTTCACCTCAATATTTATATTCGGATTTAGTCTTAAGACCCGCAATTTACGGATGCTTGTGGAAGCATTTCTCTCTCTTCAAATTCTTATGAAGAACTGCACGTAGATGTGCTCCAATGGTGCCCAGTTGTTTCCCACAGTTCTTAAAAATAAGAACTTAACGAAGCAACCTCGTTGGAGTTGCTCTTAGTATAACCGGTTCCTCAATAATCCAAAAATAAAATATTATTTTATATAAAAATATGAAAAAATAATTAAATTTGTAACTACACTTTTGACTTCACCCACCACTGTTCAAAATAGAATTGCAAAACAATAGGCTAAGAGTAAGACCCAACCATGAACAGCCATGAAGCTTCCACAATTCCAGACCCCATTGAACAGCCGTGAAGCTTCCATCGAAGCCATCTCATCGAATCAACACCGTCTTGGTCGCTCCCCAAGCCAAGGTCACTCGTTCCAATCCTGATACCAATAGCCACCTCGTCGAAGATGAGACCAAACTCGAAGTCTGTCACCATATGAAACCTCGTTGTTCACCGGAGTTTGTTAACTCAAGTCGCACCACCGACTGTCTCGCCGGAGTTTGTCAACTCCCGTTGTCTCGCCCAAGAAGAAAAGAAAAAGAGAGTTTGAAATTTACTTGAAATTCCACTAAACGCTAAGAGAGACAACAATGGTGTTCCCAAACTGGTCAAGTAATGCAACTGGGAACACTAAGGGTGTGTTTGTGAGTTTAGAGAGGAGGGAAAGTAAAGGATTGGAGGGAGAAGAGGAGGGAAATACTTTGTAAAATACTCAAACTCACAAACACAAAGGGGGGAAGGGCTTCCAATAAAACCCTTCCCTTCCCTCTCTTCCCCTTCAAAATTCAACTCACAAACATACCTTAAAGAAATTCTATTTTGAACAGTGGTGGGTGGTGGGTGAAGTCAAAAGTGTTGTGACAAATTTAATTTTTTTTTCATATTTTTATATAAAATGATATTTTATTTTTGGATTATTGAGGAACCGGTTATACTAAGTAAAAAAGGGTTGCTCACGGGTGAGACAACCAACGCTAGCCCTTCACCGTGAAACCAAAGTCACTCTAGCAGTTCTTTCATGAGATTTTTTATTTTTTTATCTCATCTGGCTTTTCCTTTGATTTAGGAGATTTGTAAACTGTTGTCTCGTGATGATTGGTTAAGCAGGTGGATGCTACGGTGAGTCTGTAAAAGTGTAGTGGTGCAAAAATTTGACCCTTAGTTGTGGGTTTCTGATGGGTTTCTGGCAAGCGAACCACAAATCCAGCGGTATAATAGTAAGAAAGAGTATCGTATCCACAGGGAACGGTTATTTAGGTAGAACGAAATCGTATTTATCAAGAGAAAGAACAGTTTAGAGAGTGTAATTACAGAATGATAAAGAGAGTAGATAATTAATTGGAATTAGAAAGGGAGAGTTAGAGACACTTTACTTGGATCAGGATTGGATTTCATCTCATCACACCCATTGTGCATATAAAGACTATCTATTATTTTAGGTTTACTCTATAATAATGTAGACAAACTTTATTGCTAAGGCCCCTCGCCAGCGACCTTAACACTCAAGGATAAATTATGCGGGATCTCCCAGGCGATAGATTTATCTCGGCTTATTTCGCTCTCTTTTATTCAGTTTGTAAAGAATTGACGATAAATGAGGCCTAGCGCTGTAGACGCGCCTTCGCTCCAGTACTGTCACTACCTTATACTCATTAGGACACGCCTATGTTCGGATCCTGGATTGACAACCCCCTAATTATTTGCTACCGATTACTAAGTCCTATTGGTCGAATGCTCCTTCACTTAGAGTACTCACACTGCCCCTCGCTCATTAGTAAACATCCCTTTTCAGCCGCCAGTAGTAACCGAGTATTCTTATTCAATCAGAGAATGAGTTTCCTATGTCTAGGCTCCTCCATCCTCACTCCTAGTAATAACTGCTTTAGTTAAGACTAACCTATAACTCTAGACGCAAGTGTGGTAATTAGGAATAAGCACAGAATAAGACATACCACTATTATAGATAGGGAGCTCATTGAAATAATAATATAGAATTTATATACACTCAAGGATAGAATCAATTACATCCAATCCTACTGGAGAGTTAACTACATGAAGTAGCCATACAAACCATCGAAGACGTTGTTACCATCTTCAATCCTCGTGAAAGCGCTCCTCCTCTCCTACTCTAAACTTAGCTTTGATACATAATCACTGAATTACAATGACTGTCTATCTCGCTAACCAACTCCCTTCTTTGACTGACGCAAGAGGTTCCTATTTAGATTAGGAAAGACAAAGCAAATTTGGGAAGAGATCCTCTTAAAAATGGAAACTGGGAAGCGATCTGCGTGTTCTGCGCTTCAAGCTGCGCTACAGCTTGCGTAGCGCAGGTTCCAGAGAGTTGCGCTTCACCTGCGCTATAGCGCGGGGTGGAGCGCAGCTAGCGTCATGCAGCTTCAACTTTCCTCTTTTATTTGTTGATCTCTCCCCGAGACTGGTTTTCACGCGTTTGCCTTTCCTTGTTTCCCCTTATTTTCGGATATCTTTATATTTATTGTGCAATCCTTGTTTATTTGGGAAGCTTGTCTGCAATATCTTTGATTGATTGGCTCTGATCTCCTCATTAATGATTCAAATCTTCTTCACATATTTAATTAATTGTCTTCAATCAATCTACAATCTTGCATAAATCCTCCTCATTTAATGTCATTTAATCTCTGAATTAAATCTTTGCAATAATCCTGCAAAAATCAGCAATAAATCTATTAAAATAGCATCAAATTCAAAACTAGGATTAATAAATACAAATTAGTAAATATTAAATAAAAAGGGATAAAAATAGAGTAAAATTATCATTTTGTCCTTGATAAGTGAAATAAAATATATACTAATTTATCAACTATTTTTCACTTATCAGTTTCCATCCGGTAAAATAATAATAAAATAACACAACAAATATAATTTATTAATTTGCATATAGGATTATACACTTATACTAATTGTTATTCCTTTTCTTCCCTGAACTTTTTTCTCCGGCAAAGATCATTTCCATCGGCTGCTACCGCCCCCTCTGAGTTTCAGTTCTTCCATTTTTCACGGTGAAGCTCCAGCTTACGATCCGACGAACACATTCGACTTGTAAGTATTGTGCATTTCGGTCTAGTTGGGTTTTCGAGCAATTAGATCGTGAAGTAAGGCGTTCAGATTTGAAGGTTTTGGGGGTGATTCGAAACGCATACGCAAAGAGGAATTTCTTGATTGTTGTCCAAATTGTGCCCCCGGGTAATTATTTGAACATATCGTGTAAAGTTTTGGTTGAAAGAATAGTTATAGCATCTCAGACTTTGCTTAGGGAAAATTCTGATGTTAGCATTTCCGATTGAATCGTGGTTTGAATGTACTTTATTAAGTATTATTGGTTAATTGTTGTGGGTAACATGTTTAATATTGTTTGGTTTAGATAGTTTTTTGGTTGTAGCCATGGATATATTGATATAATAAGATGAATGATGCTGTGTTTTTTTTATATTGTTTATGTTATTAATAGAGGTGGGTATTGTAGGTGTGAATATGGCTTCTGGGGAGGAAAGCTTTGTCCCATTTTTTTTTGAGGATGTAGGGGGAGGTGTTTTCCTAGTTGATGAGGCTTGGGGTGACAAGGGTGGTTTTGATGATAAGGATGATAATGGAGATGGTAACGTTTCAAAGAATATGAATGACAGTGGAGGTTTATACCGTTTTTGAGGACTAGAATGGTGGTGCTATATGGTTGGAGAAGATTGGAATGATAATAATTTAGAAGGTGATGGAAATGAGTATGATGATGAAAAAATTTTAATTGATTGTGAGGACGATGTCCTTAACATTGGCGATCTGAGTTTGTTTAGTCCTCATGAAATTGAGAAATATGAATTTGCTAATATAGAGGTAGCATTCAACTTCTATTATGAATATGGAAAAGCAAATGGTTTTGGTATACGTAGGGGCAGAACTCTAAGGAGTAGGAAAACTCTAGAGGAGTATCAAAAAGAGTTTATGTGTTGTATAGCAGGTGTTCGTGAAGATCATGGTCTAAAAATGGAAGATAGAGTTCGTGAGCCTAGAGTCGAAACTAGGTTTGAATGTAAAGCAAGATTTCACATTCATTTGAATAAGATATCTGGTGGTTGGTTTTGTATTAGCTTTGAAGATGAGCATAATCATGATCTATTAGGCGTTGTTCATTGTAGCATGCTTCCAAGTTATAGAAAAATGTCTGATAGTGATTCAACATACAAGTCTAAGTGGAAACCTTATCATCCTGCCATGAGAGTTGCTACACATTTAAACAATTGCCTCCTTCCAGGGTTGGGCGAGGTAGTCACATTCAAAGATCCAACAGGAAATATTCATAAAATTTCTGTCAATGTCCACAACGGGAGACAATGGTTTGAAGATGGTATACACCAAATGATGGAATTCCACAATGTCCATGAAGAAGTTCACCTAAACTACACATACACAATCCAAAATTATTTCAACATTACCATTTGGAGGCCACGCGGAGAGGGAGAGATTCCTTACCCTATCATTCCAAAAACAGATGTTATCAACATTTCGGATGATGAACCAGAAGATGTTAACATTGGGGTTGGAATTTGCCTTTGGACAAGTGTTCTCACTAAGGCTCTTGAAGGAGGAAGATAGGGGGCGGTTAATATTTCTATGCCCCAATCTTTTCTTTCATTATATCCAGTCCTAATAAACCACAAGGCTTTAACATACTAACTTTATTTCGTAGGTAATCCCGAAAAGAATTGTTAATGAATTCCTGGACGAAGACCAACAACTTGTACATGCCAGGCTACCTCATGGAGAAGTGCAGCCATGGGCCCTCCTATGGAACACCAAAATTCATAACCACTGTAGGCTTGGGCAGGGGTGATACCAATATTGCAGGGAAGAGGCTTTGCAAGCAGGAGATGAAATTTCATTCTGGAAATTTGATGGTGAAGAATTCTGGAGGCTCATGGTCAAACATGAATAGGAGTAGGATCACCATTGGAAATATCTCCACAAAAATGTTTTATTTTGAGGAATTTCATGTCCTTTTTTGGAAGTACAATCCAAACCTGGACAAGTAATTTGTTTACTATTTGTGTTTGCCAGTAATTATGTTACTTTTCAGTTGCTTAATATATGGACAAGTGCCTTCTTTTTGCTCTGTATTGCCAATGCATTCATGTACTAACACCTCAAGTGCAAATGGTAGTGCTTTCGGTGAGTCATGTTTCAATTCAAATCATGTACCTGGAATTGTATTGTGTATTCAAGCCAATTAATTACCCACAATCTGTAATCAGGTTTGTTTCAGTAAATCTACCTGGAAAATCATTTTTTATTAAAAATTGTCTGTTAAAAAACCAAATTTCTCATGATTTAATGAAAAAATAACCTTATCGAAATATACAAAATGGTGATGTTGTCGTTGTGGGAAAAGATTGGAATTATAATAATTTAGAAGGAGATGGGAAAAAAAATCAGATTACCTGCATCTATGAGGACCAAAGTGAAAATAACATAACTTCAGCCTCATTAAAGTGACATAAAGAAGAGTAGGTAGCCGGTCATCCATCTGAGCCGTCCAAATTTAAAATAATATATCCAATGATCAAAATAGTTTGCACCATCGGTGAGTCACAGTTTTTGTGACTCACCGAAGTCATCGCCGATTAAGCATATTTATAGAGAAGTGAACAAGAGTGTGGACCACTTAAGCTAGTCTTGGTTTTATGGGGTGATTTGTAGTGTCATGTTTTTGTTTTGGATAATTATAGGATAGGTGGAGCCTTTGAGTTTGGGTCCATCATAGACTATTAACTTTTTTTTATTATAAAAGTCATTTTAATTTTATAATATATAATATATATTAATACATTTTTTAATATTATATTTATACTATTTATTGTAAAAGTCTATCATGGACCCAAACTCAAAGAGTCCACCCTATAATTAGTATTACCCCTTCGGTCTCCCTTGCCATCTTTATATTTTTCAATGGGAGGCCTATGACATTTCTTTTCTAAAATGATTTTGCAGTTTATTGTTTAGGCTTATGTCCAATTGATTATTAAAAGAAGAGATAACTTTTTCATACAACAAAAAATATACAACAACTCATACAACACACTTTTTCTCTCTAGCTCTCTTCATCACATCATCCATCACATCCCACATTCCTCTCTCTTTTACCTTTTTCTCTCTCTTTCTCTCTATGTTGTACATGTACAACACACACAAACAACATTTCTCTTAAAAAGAAAATAGAGTATCCAGAGATTCGGTTAGTTTGCATGCCATTTTAGATTCAAACAGATAGTCATTGTCATTATACATTAAAAAATAATAACTATTTGTAAGTAAAGGTCTATTTAAAAAATTTATAATTATATTTGAACTTTTTAAAACATATAAATTTATTTAAAGTTTTGGAAAATTTCGAAGAACCATAATTTTTTTTATTCTTACATATTTCTCAAAATAATCAAATAAAATAATAGAAAGAATATTACAATTACTTTTTAGGATTATAACCAAACATAAATTAGCTTTATTTTTTATAAAATATCTAAAGAATCACTTTTTTATATAATCTAAAGATCACTTATTTACCGCCTGAATATGAAACAATCGCTAATAAAACAGAGCATGTAGTGATAGAGTGTGCTTTCGGTACAAGTCAAATATGATGGGTTAGTATAATATAGCCTTTTGTTGCACCTCAAATCAGTCTGACTTATGTGGAAACTACCAAGTATGATTCTCCTATGAATATGAACCCATGTAGTGTGTTTAAAGCATAAAATATGAGTTTTCTTATAGTTTTCTCTCTTTCCTTAGGCTTTGATCCATTTGGTAATCAGAGCATGATTCTAAATTTTGACATTGAGTTTAAGTGAGAAAGATTGTCTGGAATCGGTGTGAGTTTGGAGTTTTAAGAGGTGTTCACGACTACCACTTTTAAATTCGGGGAAAACTGACATCGCCGTCGCGTTTAGAAGGTCGAAAAATCTTGGATTGGTGAGTTTCAACTTCACCAGAAAGCCACTCGTCGTCTCCAGAAAACAACCATACCATCGCCGAAAAATCAGAGGTTGAAGACTGCCACGTCAGCTCTAAGGTGTCAATTTTGACACATCTTGTCACTTGTCCTACTTACCACATCATCCAAACTCTTGGTAATTTCAATTCTACCCCCATATTTCCAATAATTTTTAGTTCCAACCCATAATTTTTGTGAAATTGTAGTTTGACCCTTACACTTCAACTTTACACCTTACAAATTTCCCCAAAAACTTTTGAAATTACCCCTGAATTTTTTAAAATTTCCATTCCACCCTAAAAATTTCAATTTTTTTTTCTCTTCTTAAAACCTCAAATACATACCTAGCTTATTGTTAACCTACAAAATACCGCCAAGACAATGACCTTACCATGAAATTGAAATGAAGGAATTAAGGCGTCAACTTCAACAACTTCAAACCGCTATTGAATTCAACAAGCTCAAGTAGAAGAACAAAGAATGCGTTTAAAAGGTAAATCAGGTGAAAGTGATTCCCTATACACTGACAACCATTGCTTTCAGAAACAACAATTCTGGAGTAGTGATATTAATGTGGAGATTCCGAATTTTGAAGGAAGACTCTAACTTGATGAGTTTATTGATTGGCTTCAAACTGCCTAACGAGTGCTCGAGTTTAAAAAAATCCCTGAGGATTAAAAAAAGTCAAGATTGTTGCAGTTAAGCTGAAGAAGCATACTTCCATATGGTGGGAGAATTTTCAGAAAAAGCGTGAGTGTGAAGGGAAGAGTGAGATCAAAAACATGAGAGAAAATGTGTCGCAAGGTTACACGTAAGTTCTTACCTGATCATTACTATCAAGATAATTTTATTCAGTTGTCGAACTTGCGACAAAGAAGACAAGTCCGAAAAGAGTATACCAGGGAATTTGAAAAGCTCATGATGATGTGAGACATCCAAGAAAAGAGAAGAGCAAACAATAGCTCATTACCTTGGATGATTGAACATAGACATTGCCATCAGGCCCCAACTTCAGCAATATTGGACTTTAGATGAAGGTTCTTCGTCTAGCCACCCGAACCGAAAAAAAATTAACCAAGATATCCTCATACCAACCTTCCTCCTCCTGGAACCTTACAAACACTCGTAAGCCACAACCCAACAACTTAGCCTATCCAACAAAAACCCCTCCTAAGCCCACCAAAGAGACCAACCAAAAGGCACCAAGTGTTTTAAATGTCAAGGATTTGGCCATATAGCTTCAGATTGTCCAATCACAAAATTGTCACTATTATTGAAGGAGTAGTCCATGATGGCATATGAAGAAGATGAATAGTCGGTGTTTGATAAAGAAGAGCCAATATATGGATGAAGAATTCACCACTGCTGATCATGGTGAATCATTGGTGATCAAACAAAGCCTACACAACGCGCCAGCAAAAGAAGAACCTTGGCTAAGGCACAATATCTTCCACATTCGTAGCACTACTCAAGGAAAAGTGTGTGGATGTTATCATAAATAGTGGAATTTGTGAGAATGTAGTATCAAACTACATGGTGGAGAAGTTGAAGTTACTAACGCAAAGCCATCCACACCCTGATAAGTTACAATGGCTCAACAGGGGAGCGAGGTAAAAATTTTAAACGTCACCTCGTGTCTTTTTCAATAAGTAAGAAATATCAAGATGAAGAATGGTGTGGTGTTATTCCTATGAATGCATATCATCTTCTTCTTAAGAGACCCTGACAATATGATTGCCATGCCCTGTATGATGGTCATGCAAATACTTATTCCTTTGTGAAAGATGGAGTGAAGATCAAGTTAGCACCTCTGGCCACTCAGTGAATTCAACCAATGTAAGATGGAAACAAAGCCATTGGTGTCTTTAGTCCCAAGGAACAATTCAGGGTGACAAAAGAAGAAGAAGCATAAGTCGTGAGCCTTATACTACTACTTGAATCAACTGAGGGGACTATTCTTCCACAAGAAACATCCAACATGCCATCGACTCATTCCAGGTATTGTAATTCCTAATAGACCAATTTATAGGATGAGTCCACAAAAGCATGTTAGGATCCAACATCAAGTTGAAGAGCTACTGAAGAAAGGGTTGATCCAAGAAAGTATTTGCCTTGTGTTGTGCCTGCTATTTTAGTACCAGTGAAGGATGGAAGTTGGCGAATATGCGTCGATAGTCAAGCTGTTAACAAGATCACCATCAAGTATTGGTTTCTGATACAAAGACTTGATGATCTGCTTGATCAGTTAAATGGTGGCTTGCAATCTTTTCCAAGATAGATCTTCATAGCGGATATCACGAGATCAAAATTAGGCCAAAAGATGAATGAAAAACCACTTTCAAAACCAGAGATGGCCTATACAAGTGGATCGTGATGCCCTTCGGCATATCAAAAACCCCTAATACATTCATGCTCCTGATTGAATCAGGTACTTTCGACCCTTCATTGGTAAATTGTTGTTATTTACTTTGACGACATTTTGATCTACACACAAAGGCAAATAAGAACACTTAGAGCACCTCCAACAAATGCTACAGAATCTTCGTGAACAAAAAATCTATGCTAACCTGAAGAAATGCTCTTCTTGATCGTGACCATGAAGTTTTTTTTTTGGGTACATCATTACTGCTGAAAGCATTCGATTTGACCCACGCAAAATCAAAGTTATTAATAGTTGGCCCATTCCAAGAGCTATCCACGATGTGTTGAGTTTCCATGGATTAACTTCCTTCTATAGGAGGTTCATCAAGAACTTAGCTCCATTACTTACTGCCCACTCACAAAATTGCATCAAAGTAGATAAGTTCCAATGGACAAAGCAAGCTCATAAAGGTTTTTAGGACCTGGAGAGAACGTTTTACTGAAGCACCTATGCTATCTCTTCCAAACTTTGACAAGTGTTTGAAGTCAGTTTTGACGCTTCCAACACTGGGATCGGTGTTGTTCCAAGTCAAATGGGACATCATAGCCTTTTTCAGTGAGAAACTAAATAGTGGCAAACTCAAGTACTCCACTTATGACAAGGAGTTATACTTCATTATTCGTGCACTACAACATTGGATTCATTACTTGTTGAATAAAGAGTTTATTCTCTACACTGATCATAAAGCCCTTAAACACCTGGACTTGCAACAAAAGATTTGTCGCAGACATGCTGCTTGGACCGAGTTCCTACAACCTTATCCACTCCTATTCAAACATAAGGCGGTAGTTCAAAATGCAATAACGGATGCCTTGAGTTGTCGTCACGCCCTACTTTCACTCTTCAACCAAGTTGTTGGCTTTGAAGTTATTAAAGAGTTGTATAAGAATGATATTGATTTTCATAACATCTGGAATTCTATGGATGTTCAACATTTCCAACAATACCACAAGAATGAAGAATTCTTATTCAAAGGCAAAGTATTGTGCATTCCCCAATGTTCATTGAGAGAAGCAATTATTTGGGAAAGCTCATGATGGGGGATTGGCATATCACTTTGGACGAGACAGAACTATGGCTTTAGTCAAAGAAATTCTATTAACCAAAGCTTGAAAGAGATGTTAATAGGCATATTCAAAGATGCAAAATTTGCCACTTGGCCAAAACTAAAGCCAAATATTGGTTTATATACTTACCTCTACTAGTTCTTAAAGCACATTGGGAAGATGTTAGCATGGACTTTGTCCTTGGACTACCGTGAACTCAGCGGCACAAAGAATCTATAACGGTAGTCGTAGATAGGTTCTCGAAGATGGCTTTCTTCATTCCCTGCCAAAAGACCAATAATGTTATTCAAGTTGCAGACTTATACTTTAAGGAGATTGTTCATCTTCATGGGATTCCAAGACCATTACTTCTAACCATGATGTCAAGTTTCTGAGCCATTTACGGAGAACCCTATGGAAGAAGATGGGAACTAAGCTACAATCTAGTAGTGCTAGTCATCCCCAACCGATGGGAAAACTGAGGCAATTGAAGGGCTTTTGGGAAATCTATTTCGAAGCTTTGTCAGAAAGAATTTAAAGTAGTGGGATCTTATCCTTGCATAGATTGAGTTCGCCCACAACAACTTTACCAATCAAGTTACTAGGAAATGTCCATTTGAGGTCGTCTATGGCAATTTCCAACTCAGTCCACTAGACTTGACAACTTCATCTAATAGTCTACAGTATAGTACAAATGCAGAACAAAGGGCGAAAGAAATCAAGAAGCTACATGAACAGGTTCGTGAAAAGATTAAGAAGCAAAACTCGAGATGTAAAGCTCAACATGATAAGCACCGAAGATTGCAAACTTTCAAAGTTGGAGACTTGGTATGGATTCACTTGCGGAAGGAACAATTTATGAATCAACCAAATGCCAAGTTATCTCCTAAAGCTGATGGTCCATTCAAAGTTGTGCAGAAGATCAATGATAATGCTTACAAAGTAGAGCTACCGGATTCCTATGGGGTTTAACATTGCAGACTTGTCACCATACTTTGACTATGAAACAGAGTTGATTCGAGAGCGAGTCATGTTCAACCCAGGGGATGGATGAAACAATCGCTAATAAAACGAGCGTGTAGTAACAGAGTGTTCTTTCGGTGCAAGTCAAATATGATGAGCTAGTATAGTATACCCTTTCGGTGCACCTCAAAACAGACTGACTTATGTGCAAACTACCAAATGTGTTTCTCCTATAAATATGAACCTGTATAGTGTGTTTAAAACATCAAATAAACATTGAGTTTTCTTATATAAAGTGAGAGTTTTATCTCTTTTCCTTAGGCTTTTGACCCTAGAATGTTAGTCAATACCTACTTAAAAAGAGAAAACTTTTTATTGAAGAAAATTAAGCTTCTTGTCTTATCATATACGTAAACATAGTTATAATTTTGTATGTAATAGTAATCTACCTCGCCGGTCACTTATGGGTTTATATGAAATATAAAAATTGTTATTTTATTTTTATACATGTAACAATTTTTTAAGAATAAACTAGCAAATCCATCTCTGATTTTTTAGGGTAATGTAGTTTTAATCCCTAAAAAGATATAAATTCCAATATAGTCCCAGACTTTTTTGCTTTTTTCTGTCACTATAGTCCAACTGTATATTTCTCGTTAATTTTTTTGTGACAAGTCACGCTTAGTGACACTCTATCACACTGTTTGTCACTATAGGGTCTACTATGACACAAAAATGATGTGGTTTAATCAAATTTATAGCTTAAAAAACTTCAACTTCAACGGTCATGTGCTTCCCTATTCTCCCTCTTTCTCTCCTTTTCCCTTTCTTCACTGGAAGTTTTCAACCCAATGACGTTATTTTGTGTCTCGATAACAAAATAATGTAACATAATGTCACTAAACCTTATACGTCATAAAAAATTAACAAAAAAATACACAGTTGGACTATAGTAATAGAATAACTGAGCTTTCTTCTATTTCTAGAGATTAATTCGTGACCCTGAAATAAGGTCGGGACGAATTTGCTTTTTTTTTTACCCAAAATCAACTTTATTCAAAAGAAAAAAAAAAGAAATTTGACGTTTTCAATGGTTTATGAAACGCGACCGAACGTGAAAGCAGGACCCGAAATCTGGAATCAACTAGCAACTCACAACAAAGAAGTAAGGTGAAACAAACCAACCAGTTGACCAGTCTCCACCATAGATATACTCTTGGAAGCAAAGCGTCGAATTCCTCTTCTCTTCTTTCCTTAACTTAACTGCTATCAACTGAAAACGCACTCTTTTCATAACAAATTACAACAATGGCAATTATTATGTTGGTGAAGGAGTTGTGGAGGGTTTTCCATTTCGTTTTTCTCCATTCAATTCTGGAGAATGGCATTGCTGTGGACGTTTTCTGTTCTATTCTCTCATTACCAATTGTTTAAAGCTTTTCTCTCTTTTCTCAGAAACTCTTATCTTATCCCAGGTGTTCCCCTTGCCACAACTCCTTATAGACCCGTTTGCGTCATCACTGGTGTAAGTCTCTCTTTATCTTGCTGTTTGATTTTGGGAATTTCATTCATTGTGGTTTGGGCTCTTCTTTGTTGGTATAGGCAACATCTGGCCTGGGATTAGCTACTGCCTACAAACTTCCAAGGAAGGATATGTTGTTGTCATTGGTAACTATTTATTCTTGACGTTGATTGATTCTAGATACTAGGGTTTTTTATTATTATTTTTGCTTTGATAGTCATGCTAGAAGTAACCAAATAGCTCATATTTTTAGTCCTTGAAAATGCTGACAATATAGTGGGATCCATGTTGGCTATTATCTACTAATAAAGAGAGTGTTAGGATCCATTTGGTTTACAGTTTGTTAGAATTGATCTTTAATAGATTTATAGAATCAATGACGGTAAATGAATATGCACGATTTACGAAGCATGTTGGGCAGAAAGTGATTTAAAATCAATTTCAACGAATTGATTCTCACTGTTACAAACTGGTAACCAAACAAACACTTAAAAAGTGTATTATTGTTAGGATTCTTTTTGTAGTCTATGTAATGTATGCCTGAGATTCCAATTGTGGATGCAGTTGGACGATCACAGCAGTTATTGTTGGAGGTATTTTTCTATCTTAATTATTAACATCATGGCAATGATGACTCCATACCTCATAAATCTCTTATCAGTGTTCTTCTCATTGTTTAATAGACCATAAGAAAGATCAAAGATTGGAATGAAGATGCCCACCTCAAAGCTTTTCAGGTTGACCTGTCATCAGTTGAGTCAATTATAAAATTCAAAACGTCCTTGCGGCAATGGCTTTTGGATTCTGATTTGCACTGCTCGATACAAATACTGATAAAACAATGCTGGAATACTTGCAACATCACCTAGAGTCACAGCTGAGGGCTATGATCAGTAATAAATACTTTTTTCTAACCTTCCCTGGTAGTATTAAAGTTAGCTTTATCATTAAAGAACTTCATGCTTGTGCGTAGCGCTTGCTATGCATAACACAACATAACAAGTGGTGCATAGGACACATGCTTGCAAATGATATTACTTTCATACTGTTAATACTTTTTTTAAGCTAAGGGATATGGTTTATACGTATTTATTGAATGTCAAAAACTCAAAACTTTGGAGACAATGTTGATTTGCATCATGAATGTGAACTTTATGGAACTGAAACATGAAAATGACACGTAGAAGTGTTTGTATGCAAAATGGAATTATTTTTTATGGGAGTCTTGATATGGAGTATTTATCTGTTTTATATTTGCTCTATGTTTGTGTGGTATATTAGTTTTAAAATTAGTAGTAACTTTTAAAATTCACAAACATTTTACACTCTTTATCTCAGGATGATCGGTACAAATTATATTGGTGCATTTGCTTTAACCAAGCTACTATTACCACTTCTTGAGAGCAGTCCTGTATCTTCCAAAGTTGTGAATGTAACATCCTTTACTCATCGAGCTGGTTGGTATAATAATTTTAATCCTTACTTCTTGGTTTATGTTATTGTCTGGTGATCCTACTCAGTGTTTGACGAGTCTTCCATAATTCTTCATCATATTATCTCGACAATGATGCTTCTCCTATAGAACCTGCTTAAGCTCTTTTCTTCAGTTACTGATATGCAGGTTGATGGGGGAACTGTATCTGGGAGGAGATTTTTGAGTTCAAAACAGTATCCATATGCTCAGATCTATGAGTATTCTAAATGTAAGCTGCAATCTCGATGAATTAATACAGGTTACCTCATGTTTTTAGTCCTAATTCCTAACTAGCATATAATTTTGTTGAAGTATGCCTACTTCTCTTCTCATTTGAGCTTCACCGGCAGCTTCGCCTAATGGGTAAATCTCACCAGATATTTGTCACGTATGTATAATCTACTTGCTTTTATTCCTTTTGCTATCTTATTTCCATGTGCTGTGAACTTTTACATAGATTGAATTTTTTTTGTATATGTTAACTAATTAATGTTTTTCTGTCAACTGTGTTGTTTGAATATATTTGTCTGATTGCTCCTATTACTTGCCTGGCCTTCATGAATTAAATTACAAGTTTTAGTTTCCTAAGTATCTTTTCTGCACAACCCATGGGTTCTTCTTTCTGGCAAAAGTATTTGAATGCTGTGTCTTGTCTGCCAATCTCGTGCCATAAATGAAATTCATGCATGTATGTATGTTTGACAAATCTGTAATTCTCTCTTGGTTTTGAATGTTGAAATAAAGGCTGAGATTTGTTATGAGCCTGTGTCTTGTTGAGGATATAATGATGTTACTTTACTTTCACAAATCTTTGGCTCCCAACAAGGGTAGCACCTAATGAGGCTTCCAACTCCCTCCCCCAAGTTTCCATACTCACTACTCTTTTATTTAGAGACCCCCCTCCCCCAACAAAAACAGCCATGAATTTTAAAGGGTCTACCTCCACCCCTGCTTACAACTAGGCACAACTACATAATCATTCAATGAGTTTGGCAGAATAAAGGTATAAGTGGGAGCAGCTACGCTCTTAGGAACCCACTTTTGCACTTCTGGTTGGTTATGACCTAGTGTTGTCTAAATAGCACCACTCATGACTTTATTGGAGTGCTTTTGGTTGCAAGGTTAGAGGATCCAATCTTCTGGTCCAAAGAGAATAAACAAGAATAAAAATGAGACAGGGAAATGAAAATTCGCAAGAAAAGAGAGAGATGCAAAATATTATACTTTAGGTATAAGATTTATTCTTGTGAATCATAGGTTTTGCTTCGCTTTTAGCATTCATTTTCTGTATTGTTATGTATTAGTGCTGCGGATCCTGGAGTTGTACAGACAAACATCATGCGAGAAGTTCCAGCAAGCCTATCTTATTTGGCATTCTCTGTGCTGAAACGTCTAGGCCTATTGCAATCCCCTGAGTGTGGGATTAATGCTATTATTGATGCTGCCCTTGCTCCACCGGTAAGTCCTCTTTCAGTGACAGTTTTTAATATTGATTTATATTTCCACTGGTTGTCATTGATGTTTCAAATTGACCAAAGGTGTTGTGTCACTATCAACCAATTTGCATACATATTATGCCTTGTAAGATAAGGTTTTACCTGATACAATGCTTATCATTCTGTGATGGTAATTCATCTTGAACTCGGCCTTGAAAACACAATATTGGTCATATATTTCAACAAGTTTTACATACTTTAGAGGATCCAAATATATATTGTAATACACACGCACATGGACCAAATCTACAAGTTCAAGTAAAATAGGTTTCTCTCAATTTTTATTGAAAGTAGCTCTGAAATTCTCTCATGAAATAAAATTTCTCACAGAACAGGAAATTAATATGTATGCTCACAAAAGATATGAATCTTCTTTTCTTGTGTTACTCTTGTACTAAAATATATTCTGCTCCGGGGTTTAGTCACAGTTAAGAGGCTCCTCACCCCTCCCGAAGAATGCGATCCCCACTAAACACATTCTTCGGGAGGGGGTGAGAAGCCTTAACTGTGACTAAACCCTGAATAGGATTGCCCTTGGTAATAGGGCTACCTATGGTTTACACTAAAAAAAAACATGAAATATTTCTAATCAACCATGTCCTATGTATCAGGATACTTTCATTTGCTGTCTATCATTTTCATGCCTGCTTTAGTGTTTCCTGAATTTCTCTAGCAGGTGACAACTATTGACTAGTGAATTTATAATGTTCATTGTATTTTACATGACCAAACCATCTAGTTGACTTTTTCTCATCTTCACTTAAGTAATGTTTATCTGCTAATCGGAGGTATAAAAAAGCCATTTTAGTACATAAAGATAGTTGCAGGGCTACTAATCTCCTGGTATCTCCCTTAATTTCTGGGGTCTGCGTTTTTCACTTCATCCACCTGGACCTATCAGATTAAGCTACACCTTCAATTTGACCTTTGTTTTGAATAATTGATCTAAGTACTTATCCTCAATCGGTGATATTTCTTGTGAAGTTGATGGCATTCTTTATGCAGATGTTTATAATACTGATCTGATCTCTCATAACTACTTTTTTTTTTATCAAAGTTTAGTCTTGACTGGAGCCATTGAATTCATAATGTTTAAATGGGCTTACTTATTTCAGGGAACATCAGGAGCTTACTTTTTTGGGGGAAAAGGTAGAACTATCAATCCTTCAGCACTTTCACGAAACGCCAACATAGCACTTAAACTGTGGGGAAACTACATGTAATCTGCTCTCTGTGACCCCTTTTGGCGTTGAAAGAAACAGTTGTTAGCATTGGATCGTACAAAGTGAATAGTTGCCACTTACCTCATGTAGATTGATAACCCATTCTTCATATGAAGTTGAGGTTTTTAGTGCATGTTTAGCTACCGCTTAATTTATTTTTGAAATAATTGTTTTAAATTTAAAAATTTCTCAGGAAGCTGATAAAAAAAAAGTGATTTTGTAATTATATTAATTCAAACATTCGCGTAGTGTAAGAGATGTTATAAAACTATAAAACTTTTAGCGTTGCTAATAAGTTAAATTGAATAGGGATTCCGCTGATGGTGGCTTGAAAAGCCATTGTTAGTTTTTTTAAGACCACGACGGGAGACAATCTTATTTGAACCAGGTAGGATCTCTATGAGTTTTGCCGCCCAAAGAGATCATATGCTAGTAGTAGTAATTTTCACCCAAAAATAAAAATGCTAGTAGTAGAATAGTAGTAAGTAAAACGCCATTGTGGCCTTGAAAAATATGTGATTAGTTGCAGTTTTGATTCTAGATGGAAATTACAATTTTAGTCAATAGTAAACTAGCAAACTATTTATTTAGGGTGATGTTGTTTAGTTCCTAAGAAATAGAAAAATTCAATATAATCCACGACTTTTTGCTTTTCCTGGTACCATAGTCCAACTATGTTTTCCGTTAATTTTTTATGACGTCAAATTATTTGTCACTATAATATTCACTGTGACACAAAAATGATGTGGTTTTGTCAAATTTATAGCATGAAAGACTTCAACTCCAACAGTTGTGTTTTCCATATTCTCCCCTTTTTTCTTCTTCCCCTTCTTTCATTAGAAGGTCTCAATCCCAATTACGTTATTTTTATGTCCCGATGCAAATAGTATGAGACAGTGTCACTAAACGTGATGCGTCATAAAAAATTAATGGGGAACACACACTTAGATTATAGTGACAGAAAAAACAAGAAGTCGAAGATTATATTAAGTTTTTCTATTTCTTAGGAACTAAACTGCATGACCCTAAAAAAGTCCAAGACAGATTTACTAGTTTACTCTTTGGTCAATAATGATAAAAATGTTAGACTAATTTTCAGTTTTATGACGTAAATAAATGTTAAAAAATAGAATAATGAAAAAAAAGTAAATGGTTTGTGCCATGTTAAAATACCAATTAAATGTGATTTGAAGGAGTTTAATTGATTTTAAATATAAAAGACATGAATAATAGTATTCATTTTCTCAATGAGTATGTTTGGTAAGGCCATGAAACTAGCTATTAGCTTATTTGATTGACTTATAAGTTAGTTTGACCAACATAAAGGTGTTTGGTAAGGCACAAGCTTTCACTTATAAGCTACAAGTTAGTTTAGCTAGCTTCTAGCTTATTTATTTTTCTTTCATTTTTATCCATTATATTCTAATACACTCTTCTTTTTGTTTTCTTTTTACATTTTTTTATGTTATTTTACATTTATGAGATAACATATTCATACAACAAAACATATAACAACTTATACAACACATTTTTTTTCTCTATATCTCTCCATCACATCATCCATCACATCCCATATTTCTCTCTCTTTTCTCTCTTTACTCTCTACCTCTCTCTTTGTTGTAAATGTTGGTGCACAAACAACAGTTCTATACATTTATTATTACCTAACTTATCACCTAGTTTTACCAAAGGTTTAATTCAATAAGCTAATTATAAGCTCGAAATTTATTAGCTAGGAGTTTATCAGCTAAAAGCTAACTTATCAACTACCAGCTAGTTTATAAGCTAGTTTTGCCAAACGCAGTCTATAACAATATATTTAACTATCTCTTGAATGGTAATTTTAATCATTTCATTAAATTTTGGTGTTGTTGCTTTGGTAGGATTTAGCATTGCTCAATTTTAAATAAAGGGGTGTTGTTGCTTTGGTAGGACTTAGCATTGCTCAATTTTAAATAAAGGATAAATCTCATTGCCACTAAAATGAAAGACACTTAAAATAGTTGGTCATGTCTAATTACTTTTTTATTCATTTTCTCTGTAACTAAATACTTAAGTATCTCTCATTTGAATGCTAATTTTAAGCATTTCTCTTTTATAAATTTATAAAAAAAATTCAAAATGTTTTGAATTATAAAAATGTAATTAAATTTGATAAATAATATAGGCTTATAGAAATATTTAACCTGTAATATATTTATATTATTGTACATATGACAAATCATTCAATGTTTTAGTCAACTAAATGATGAGATACCCGACTAGAATCATACCTACCGACGCATAAGTTATTGGCATTTCCATAATCACTGCACAATATTAATGGAAAATGAGACTTCTACAATCAATCTTTTGGTGCCAGAGATGTAAAAAGAGGGATAAAAAGAAAAAAATAATAAGAAAGATAAGGTGAAAGGTGCAGGGATGGGAATGGCCGAGCTGAGCTAGGCTTTTCAAGGTCTGAGTCTGACCTGCACCTTAAATCCATGGCCTGAGTCTGACCTGTTTACTTGACATAGGCTTTATTTTATGGCCTGAGTCTGGCTTATTTAAAGCCTGACATGGCCTGAAAGCCTGTTTAAAAACCTATTTTATAGCAAGGTATTTGAATATAACATAAGCATATATATGAATAGACTTATAGACTCAAGTTTTTAACATACTTAAATGTTTATACTAGCTAATAAGTATATAATTATAAGGAAAAGTAATAAAAAATCTTTATAATAATAATAACAATATAAAAAATATTAGTATTTTATTTATATTTAGTTAAATAAACCGGCCTGATAGGCTCAAAAGGCTTTTTCGATGGCCTGAAGCCTAGCTTGTTTTGCTATATAGGCTTTGTGAAAAAGCCTTGGCCTGATCTATTTAATATATAAATTGGTCTGGCCTGGCCTGACCTGGCCTGGGCTTGATGTAGGTCGGGTAGTAGGCCCCTGACGAGCGGCCTGACCTGTTCTCACCCCTAGAAAGATGTAATAAAAAATTTAAAAAATATGAAATGAAGTATATAAAATGTGAGCATAAAAAATCCTCATTTTGCATCTTATACCAACCATGAGTTGAGGACACGAGGGAACGTCAAATGAAGTCATTGCAGGTGCTCATTGCATCATATTATTCGCTCTCAATATTACAAGATTATGAATAATTTTGTGCTAGTGAGTACTTGAATTTAATATTAGATTGTTTTTGTTACGGACCGGGCCAAAAGGCCCATTACCCTGAGAAGTCCAACCCATCAGAGCAAGTCGGACTTTCCGCACATACAAGTTTGCTCCGGTCCTGCATGTCGGCCCCCATCTAGACGGCTACCACGCGTGGAGCACTGGAACATTGCCTGCACCACACTCTAGGGGATAATATCTTATGGATCACGGCCCATGGCCCAAATCCCTAGATATTCCTCTATAAATACTGTAGACGTCAGATGTCAGATACGCATTAATTACACATTGACTAACACATCTCGGATCTTCACTGACTTGAGCGTCGGAGTGTCTTCGCGGGTACACCCCACTGCCGTTGTGACCTGACATCCGAGATTCAGCCATATCTGGACCCGAGTTCGAGATCCATATACGTCATTTGGCGCTACAAGGAGGGCCTCCCCTTATTTCTTTATATCACCATGACAGTCAGTACTCGCTTACGGTCAAGAGTGGCTAAGCCACAACAACCCCGGAGGGTTGAGTTGAGGACCTCAACCACCATGACGAGGCCTTTGAAGAAGTTGGGACATCGCACCCTGCTCCCTAGGAAAACCAAGCCGCCCCACAGTACCCGGATCCCCGTGATGAAGTCATTCGTTTGTTGGAGGCTCGTCTTAGGGAGCTTGAAGAGAGACCCCCGAGACCACCCCCCATCCCTCAACCACAAGTTCCCCCAGCAGTTGCCCAGTTGGAAGAGCGACTCCGACAACTGCAACGCAACATCAGCCAACAGCCCTAGCCTACCACCAACTCTCATCCAAACACAAGCTACCACACCCCAAATTCACCAAGAAATTACCCAACTAGAAAACAGACCCCCGCTGGGTCTGCATGTCCCTTTTAGGCATTCATTCTCAGACTGACTTGCTCGAGTCGAGATTCCCAAGCCTTTCCACTATGCCTTACCCATTGAACCCTTCAATGACGTATTTGACCCTATGAAGCATATTGATGCTTTCTGTAATGAAATGTTGTTTGTGGGAGCTCCTGAGGCCATCATCTGGAGATCTTCCCTTGCACTCTCAAAGGGGAAGCACTTACCTGGTTTAAGACGCTTCCACCTCGGTCCATTGACCGTTGGGAATGCCTCCAATCAACCTTCATGGGCTGCTTCACCATCTCCACTGAACTCCCCACAGATCAATTCACTTTGGCTAAGGTGAAACAGAACATAGACAAACCATTGAGGGTTTTCCTTGGCCACTTTTACAAAGAATGGGCCTTGATCCCGAATTTAGAAGAAAACATGCAGATGGTGTGTGCCGTCTCGGCTTTGAGCCCTGGATCCCCTTTGGCCGTATCTTTATCAGAAGAACTCGTTCGTACAAGGGAGCAATTCAGGCAGCGATCCCACAAGTTTGTAGGAAGAGAGATTCATCTCGTCGGAGCATCAAGGCATGCATCCCAAAGGTAGGACCGAGATGCGTTTAATCATGACAAACATGTCACAAGGATAAACATAACTGGCACCAGGATTCACCCCGGCTCAAGGGCCGTTACAATAATTATCAGCCACTCAATGCTGCTCCAAGCAAAATTTTGAAGGAAGTCATGCACACTGAGTTGGCTAATGCCAGGAAACCTTTACCCCTCAAAGCTGCAACGCAAAAGGACAAGGCAAAGTATTGCCCTTTCATGAATGATATGGCCATACCACTGATGAATGTATTCAACTGAGAGATCTTATAGAAGAGTTAATTAGAGATGGAAGATTGGCGAAATACGTCAGAAGAGGGCGCAACCAAGGGGGTACAAGCGTCAAGACAATAGAAGAAGATCCCCAAGTCCTGGGGGAAATGGAGCAGCAAAGAGAAAAAAGTCCAACACCCTACCTAGAGGAGAAAACAAGAATGAAGCCTTCAATCCCGGTCCCAGCAACCGAGATTCTCAAGTCGTAACCCCGAGGGTTAGAGTCAATATGATCTATAAAGGCTTCGCATGTGGAGGATCATCAAATAACTCCAGGAAGAGACACTTAAGAGAAGTGTACGCAGTAGAAAGGTCCGAGGACAGTTCCAGATCTAACCGGGTTCCCAACCCGCTCATCTCTTTCTCTGATAGTGATTTTTCAGATGACATAGATACACATGATGATCCTTTTGTCATAAGAGCTTTAATAAGGGATGGTGATGTTGAACGCATTTTTGTGGACCAAGGCAGTTTGGCTGACATCCTTTTTTACATGACCTACAAGCAGTTACTCATACCACCAGAGTCTTTGTTGCCTTATGACGATGATCTTGTGGGATTCACTAGCGAGAAGATTCAACCCAAAGGATACCTTCAAACAACCCTCCGAGTCGGCTCCCTGATTGACAACAAGGTTGTCAATGCAAAATTCTTAGTAGTGGACAAGCCCAAGCCTCTATAATTCCATACTCGGTCGACCCTCGTTGAACGCCCTTGGAGCAGTGATTTCCACAAAGCACTTGAAGATGGAGTTCCCTAGTCGAGACAGTCGAGTTATTTCTATTGCAGGAGACATGAAGGAAGCAAGGAGATTCTATAATGCCACGCTTCAAAGGGTGCACAACCAAACCCTAAAAAAAAAAGTTCTGAAAGAGGTGAAGTCTGTCTGGTGGATCTCGACCCCCGGACCGAGGTGAATGAGAAGCAGTGAGATCGGATTGAGCTTGTGGGAAAAACCTGGCCTTTACAAATTGGAGACACCATGGAGAAAACCACCAAGATTGGCACAGACATGCCCCCCGACATGGAGAAAAGACTGAAATCATTGTTGCTAGCTAATGCGGACCTTTTCGCCTGGACATCAACCGACATGCCAGGTATAGACCACAAACTTTTGTTGTCACAAGATACCTATTAACCCAGGTGTAAAGCCTGTGTCTCAAAAGAAAAGGAAGATAGGCCTAAAAAGACAAGAGGTTGCCCGTCTTCAGGTGGAGGAATTACTCAATGCCAGATTCATTCGTGAATACAAGTATGTCACTTGGTTGTCCAACGTGGTTTTAGTAAAGAAATCCAGTGGGAAGTGGCGTAATGTGTTGATTACACCGACTTAAACAAAGCGTGCCCCAAGGACCCCTTTCCCCTGTGAAACATTGACCAGTTGGTAGACAACCCGTCGGGTTATCAATAACTCTCCTTCATGGACGCATACTCTGGTTACAACCAGATTCCCATGAACAAAGACGACGAAGAGAAGACGACTTTCATCATTGACAAAGGCATCTACTACTACACCATGATGTCTTTTAGTCTGAAGAACGCTGGAGCAACTTACCAGCGCATGATGACGAAGGTTTTCAGGGACATCATGGACAAAACAGTTGAAGTATACATTGATGAAATTATTGCCAAACTCCAAAAAACGGGGGACCATGTTGCCGACTTAGAAGAGATTTTCTGCAAGCTAAGAAAACACAACATGAGGTTAAACCCCTCAAAGTGTACCTTTGGGGTTCCATCAGGCCATTTCCTTTGTTTTTTGTTAACCAGCAGGGGGATAGAAGCAAACCCTGAGAAGTGCAAGGTGGTGCTCGATATGAAGAGTCCCAAGACAGTCAAAGAGATCCAACAGCTGAATGGGCATATCACAACCTTGAGCCATTTTATCCCCAACTCGGCGCTTAAGTCCATCCCTTTTTTTCAACTCCTCCGGAAAGGAAAATCATTCGAGTGGACTTTAGACAGTGAAAAGGCCTTCCAGGCCCTCAAGGAGGCCCTGGAAAACCCCCTATCTTGGCCAAACCGGCCCCAGAGGAGCAACTGTTTTTAAACATCTCGGTCACAGACCAAGCTGTGGCCTCCGTATTAATCAGGGAAGAAGGAAAAATCAGCAGCTCATATACTTCATCAGCAAGGCACTGAAAGGCCCAGAGCTTCGTTACCATAAGTTAGAAAAGGTCACCCCGACTATCCTGATCATGACTAGAAGACTGAGACACTACTTCCAATCCCACAAATCAAGGTTTAGACCGACCTTCCTATCAGAACTGTTCTGCATAAGCCCAATTTTTTCTAGGAGAATGACGGCATGAGCTATTGAACTATCAGAGTTTGACTTTGAGTTTGAAAGTCGGACCGTTATCAAAAGCCAATTTCTGTCCGACTTTGTGGCTGAACTCACCCTAGGGGCTGAAGAAAATAACGTGGAAGAGTGGACTATTTTTGTCGATGGATCCTCCAACAAGAAAGGGGCTGGAGCCGGGGTAGTACTAGAAGGACCTGGAGGAATCTGCATTGAGAAATCTTTGAAGTTTGAGTTCCAAACCTCAAACAACTAGGCCGAATACGAAGCTTGCATCGCTAGTTTGTTGATGGCGAAAGAGGTGGGGGCAAAGAGAGTTACCTTATTTAGTGACTCTCAACTTCTGGTGTCCCAAGTCAAAGGAGAATACCAAGCAAAGGAGCCACAACTCCAGAGATATTTGGAAAAAGTGAAACAAACCTCAGACGACTTCTTAGAGATCACGTTCCAACACGTCCCCAGGGTCGAGAATACCAGGGTCGATATCCTCTCTCAGCTAGCTAGCACGAAGAAGATAGGAAACAATAAATCAGTCTTGCGGGAGGTCATATCATGGCCCATGGCCCAAATCCCTAGATATTCCCATATAAATAACGTCAGATGTCAGGCACACATTAATTACACATTTAATGCCACATCTCAGATCTGCACTGACTTGAGCGTCGGAGTGTCTTCGTAGATACACATCACCGCCGTCGTGACCCGACATCCGAGATTCAACCACATCTGGACCCGAGTTCGAGATCTAGACCCGAGTTCGAGATCCATATACGAACAGTTTTGATTTTATAAAAATACTTCTAATTGAAAATGTTTGATTTTTGTTTTTTTGGGTAAATGGAAGCCAGAGGTCAAGAATTACATTGAAACTATTCTTGAGGCTAGGGGTGTTCAAGACCCGGTCTGTTCCTTTGACCCGTCCCAACCCGTCCACCTCAGATCGGGTATGTTCTCGTTCTACAAGAAAGAATAGAACCAAATCATATCTCATCAGGTCTTATTTGTTGACCCGACATCATGTTGAGGACGATTTCGGGTTAACCTTCGGGTTACCCGACCCGTCCTTTATATATAATACAATATTTATTACTTATAATTTTCTATTATGTAAAGTCTTAACCTTATTTTTTCCTTTTAAATAGGGTTTTTGAGTCTAAGTTTCCTCTGTCTACCTTTAAAAATACATGTTATATATAAAGTTATATAGTGATATAATGTTATTCTTATTTTATTAATGACCCAAACTTTAAAAAAAGTAAAAAATATTGCATACATTAAGAGAAATTCTATTGTATGCAATATATTTACTAACGACATGAACTATATTCTTTTGAACATTGTTATATGATCGTTTCATGGTTATATTTAACTTATATATATCGAGTCAACCTGGTCCTGTCCTGCTCAGACCCGGTCTTACTTGGACCCGTACATCATCGGGTCTCTTCGGGTCTATGGACGGGTTCGGGTCCATAGAATTGGCCTGATAAAAAAATTAAGGCTGGGTTAGGGACAAGCAAAACTCGTCTCAACCCGTCCCATGAACACCCCTACTCGGGGCAACACTCCCAGCAATTGTTATGTTAGGCCTATTTGGTTACATCCTCGAAAAGGACTTGTTCGATCAGGAAACATCTTGGGCGTTCCAAGTTCAGGGCCAATTTCGAGCCTAAAGCTGGTGATTCGAAGTATGAGTGGTGTCTCGAAGTGCCCCGGGGTCAATTCGAAAGCTCATAACTCGAAGCCTAACAATCTTCCCGGAATAACTCAAGTACCTTGTGCCAGGGTGATGCTTCGAAACCTCAAGCAGTTACTCAGAGGCTTGACTCAAAGCAAGCCCTACTAGTCCACTTATCCACGTCAGAAGGCAATTGGGGGTGGTTTTCTGCTTTCAAAGGCGGCCTATAAATAGGATGAAAACGAATGGGAAAAGGTCTGCAAATTGAACACTCAAGCACCTAGAAGCCACAACATTCATCCAACTGACAAAGGCAACCTTTGCAACGAGCAAGTAAGGACTGCAGACCACCTTTTAATTTCCTGTATTCTTTATGTTTTTTTGCCATTTACTTTTATGTAATGTACGTTATTTTCAGTTCAAGAATTACCGATTTATCATCATCGTCATCATATTCTTCTTTTTCTTCTCTTTCCTTTTCCATTCCGAATCACTATTAAGAACAATAGTAAAGAAAAGGACCCAATAAGAGGATTAGTATCTCATCCCCAGATTGCTCTAGAGGTACATTTATTTAACCAAATTAAGAGACAAACAACAATATCATAAAATATTTTGCAAGTTGAATATTTTGACATAAAATATTGATATTAAACAAAAGAACAACTAAGGTGCTTAAGCTTAAATAGGATTCATATAGCCAAATTTAATGATTATTTGATTTGTAGTTACGGTGGAAATAAGCTAGACTTCTGGTCGGGGGCCATGGCCCAACCTATTTACGACCTAGTTTGCCTTGATTCGTTTAATAAAAAGGTTAGTCCTAGGTTTAAAAAATCTTTTTAATTAAATAGGTCAGGCTTTTTTTGTCAATAAATAGGTCAGGCTTAAGCTTCTTAAAAGTATTTAGGCTTGACGAACTAGCTTATTTATAAATAAGATTATTTTTAATAAAAATGTAAATATATTATACATAATAAATAGTATAATAATATATAACTTTTTAATTTCTTCATTTGGTCTATTTAGAGATAAGCTTGTTGGCCTATTTAAAGGCATATGTTATTGACATATTTACCTTTAAAAAAAGTAAGCTTATTAGTCCGTAAATATAATAGTCTATTTAAATATAGGCCTATTGGTTTATTTAAAGGTCATAATATGAAATATATTTTTAAACAAGCTAATAGGCCAAACCGGACTTTCAAACAGGCTAGGCCAGACTTGAAGAAATGGCCTATGACATGTAATATGCCAAGCTTGGGCCTTGCAAAGCCTAACTTGACTCGACTTACTTTTCACCCCTATTTGTAGGAATTCGAATTTTGTGCATTTGATTTTTTGCATTTGGTGCTGTCATGAAATCTGGACCGTCCAATCTTAATCAGACGACTCAGATGCTGAGATGCTTAATCGGTGTTAAAAAAACATCTCGACATCAGATCGGACGACCCAGATTTCATGACAACACCAAATGCACTAAATTTCAACTACACCAAATCTGGGTCCCTATTTGTAGTCAGGCACAATGCATAATCAATTCCACAGAATTGATTTTAAATAATTTCCGTCTAATGTGTTTCGTAAAACGTGTATTATTCATTTTCAACCATTGATTCTATAATAAATTATACTCGATTGTAAATCTACCGGACACTTAATTTAAAAGAAAACACTAAAATTTATATTTTTTTACATAAAATGTTGTTTGAACGAGAGTTTGGTTTCTCAAATGGCAATCTAAAAATAGCTTATTCTTGTATATTTACTTTGGTGGCAGATAGCATACACTCTCCAAAATTTGGTTGAACCATACAACCAAGTAATATCTAGGGAATTGACGGTTTCTCGGGGTAACTTTTAAAAATAAGATATTGTTGCTGATTTTTTAATTTTTGCAAGGAGGTTCCTATGCATTAAAAATAGCTTTCAAGGTAAAAGTCATTTTATTTTTATCTACACCTCACAATAGTTACGTTTAAACGATTATTCTTGATTTTTAATTTTTTTATTATAAAAGATTCCTTTAAGTATCACATGATAATTAGATATTAATTTAATAATCAGTTCATATATGATATTGAAATCAAAATCTCAATAAATTAAAAGTTATTACGTTTTACCTATAATATATAGTAAAGTAATGTGTAAAAGTTCTTCTATTATGTTCATTGTGATAGAAATATATTATCGTACGTTGTTTATATTCACAACAGACTTCATATAAACAACTTTATTGTTATAACTCTATTCCATATTAACCGTATATTTCTTTTTATTTTACCAAAACTTTATTGTTTTTTTTTTTAGAAATATGTTTTTCATGTCTTTTTGGCTTAACAATACAAAAGTTATATATTCCATTTCATAATAAAGCAAACTCAAATTAATGATTTTATCTATTTTTAAATATTAAATTATAGAATGTACCTTTTTGGGATGTAATTTAATATTTTCATTTATTCACCTTTAAAAAAATTCATATTTAATTTTACTTTTGTTTAAAAAATTTAAATATTTTTTTATTTAATTATACATAATGTTTAGTAATTTTAAATATTTTTTCAAATCTAATTTTTATGTTTTGTTTAAACTAATTATATATATATAATTTATATGTTATCTATTTATTTTTTAGGTTACTTTAAACACTTTATTGAAAACTTTACCTACATGTGAAAGTAACATAGAAAATAAATAGATAAAGTGTTTAAAGTTTTCAATAGTAACATAGAAATTTTTGCTTCAAAAAATATAATTTAGTGGACACATGCTTTAATTTTAAAACTCAAATGTATTTCTAGTTTTATTATATTTCGCATAAGCCACGTTATTTCATTTTTTTTTTCTCATTTTGGTGAAACATTTAAAAATACTTATAGGAGTAATGGTACAAAACACAATTCATTGAAATTACCACTCAAATTAAGTACTTAATGCATCACGTCTAGCACCTTGAAACAAATGAAACTAAAAAATTAAGTAGAAAAAAAAAAACGTTATTCCATTCATAGGAAATATTTGAAAAGTAAGGACTACTTAGCAAATTCAAAAAATTGAATATAAAGATTGGTTACCATTGAAACAACTTCAACATAAACGTTGAATTAAAAGGGAAGAGCTCCCGGGTTCGATCCCCACTAAACACACTCTTCGGGAGGGGTGAAGAGCCTTAACTGTAACTAAGTCCCGAATAGGATTGTCCGTGGTAATATAAGATACATATGGTTTATACCAAAAAATGTTGAATTAAAAAAAAACATATATTTACCATTGTAAAAGAGGTGTGTACTACACACTCAATTCCATAGGAGTGTATATTAAATGCGACCTTTTTTACATAAACTACTTAAGATGTGTTTGGTTGCATAAGACTATTATACATATTAGTGTGTAACGCACGGTGCTTTGTTTGGTAGTATTAGGGAAATAGAGAAGAGAGAAATAGGGAAGAGAGAAATAGGAAAGAGAGAAATAGGGAAGAGATAGAGGAGATTTTTAGGTTGTTTGACGTGAGAGAAATGAGTGCGTAATGAAAGAGAAATATATTTTTAAATTGTTTGGTGTGAGAGAAATGAGTGTGAAATAGAAGAGAAATATGTGAGATTTAAGAGAGTACTCTCATCTCCGTCTCTACAAATTTGGAGAGAAATAAAAAGTTGGTGGGACCCACAGCTTTTTGGCATTTCTTCCCTACTTCTCTCCTAAGAGAAGTTGCCAACTCCTCTCCCACTTCTCTCTCCCCTCCCTATTTCTCCCTTACCCCATTGCTACCAAACAAAGACTAAATGTGTTATGTTAGTATTTGTAGTTTAAGATTTTGTTATTCTATAAATCATATAGTCATTGTAAACCCTTTAAAAAGTTTATCAGGAGTAAAGAAGGAGTAAAGTTATTGAATGAGTTAATTAATTCTATAAAATAGGTGCTCCTTGAAGACCCTGTTAAAATAATATGATGACATTATAAGTTAAATTATTAATGAAAGGAAAATTATTATCAATTTCATTTTTATAAAATTAGAGATAGTGAAAAGATATCATTGCTAAATATTATATTGTAAGTATTGCAAAAGATTAAAAAATTTCTAAAAACTTATCTAATTTAAGTTTTGGAATATTTTTTTTGGGTAACTTAGATAAACTTAAATTATACCATCCTCTCCTTTTACTTTAAAAAAGTACACTCTTTTCCCCTAAGAGATGAATAAGTGTTATACTTAACTCCATTTGAATGTATACAAACTTCTTATAAACATTATATTTTTTGAGTTGTGATTTTCAACATCATTAATATGTAATTTTTAACTTCAAGTGTCAACTATAAGACATTAAAATGTAAAATAAACATTTTTGGTGAAATTTATAGCTGATAAAATGGAGATTTTTTTTTTATTTTGCGAAGTCCTAAAATTAATAAAATATTTAAAATTAATTGTCGGTGACATTAAAAGTTGCAGAGAAAATAATTTTTTGTGTGAAGTCTTATTCGTAATTATTCACCATTATTCAAAGATTCACCTCCATGGGTTAATATGTAATACTTGTTGATCTCTTGGAAGTATAGGTGAGGAAAGTGTAGGTTTTACAATAAGTTGATGGGAGTGTAGTTTACTCTATTTTTTTATATATAAACCACATTCGTAATGGAGATTTTTTTTTTGTGAATACATTGTAGTGGAGTTGGATATACCACTTTCATTGTCACATAGAAGTATAATCAACCCACTATCAGAAAACTGACATTGGGAGATAAATTCACACTGCTTAAGCTGATAAAAAAAATTTATCAATAAATTTTAAATTTATTTTACCTTTTTGTATATTTCAAAAATACTAGCATTGAATAATTTTAGTTAATTTTTAAAATTAAAATAAAAATATAAATGAACATAAAAATACATGACCCAAGTCACTTTAAAGTTATTTTTGTTGATTAAATTAAAAACATTGTATATTTTTAAAATTTTATTTTATTTCTAATACAATTAATTTTACCAAATGAATTAGTTCAATGGAACTTTTTTAAAATTTTATTTTTTATAGTTAAGAAAACCATAAAATATATGAGATACTTGATTACTTGTTAGTATAATTTTAATTTTTCTTGTAAAATAAATACATGTGTATAGCATTTAAAAATATCTCGATAAATATTACGTAATTGGTTTGATATGTATAAAAAAACACAATTTAACTCTGATATGTTTGTAAACTTATAGATATAAGTAATTAAATAGTTGTAAGTTTTTGTACAAAATCAGCTACACTAATTTTAAAATCACTTGAACATCATTATTGGTCAACCAAAAGAGTAGGAAAAAGGTTAAAAATGAAAGTGTCAGAAATTCATATTTAAGTTAATAAAATATTTGTATAAGTTATTATTAACAATCACACCAATATAGTGTTTAAAGAAATTCCCGATATTCATAATATAAACTATCAATATATTTTGAACAACTTGCCTATATTATAATGCAGGGACATTAAATGATAACAAAGCTATGATAACCAAGTGGAGAAGGACTATTGTTATGAAACAAACCCCACCCAAACTAACTATTATCATGCCTAAATCTCATTTGGATTGGAGAAACTATGAATCACATAAATCATTTTAAACCGTCCATAGAAAAATTATAAAATGATAATTAACGGTAAGAGAGGTTCAAGTAGAATAAGTACTAGGGGTGGAAGTAGGTCGAGCCGAGTTAGGCTTTGCAGGGTCCAAGCCTAGCTTGCATTATATTTTTGTGGCCCGAGCATGACCTGTTACCTGTCATAGGCCATTTTTTAGGCCTGATCTGGCCTATTTCAAAGCCTGATTTGGCTTATTAGCCCGTTTAAAAGCTCATTTCATATTATGACCTTTAAACGGGTCAATAAATCTATCTCTAAATAGGTCAGTGCGCTTACAAACTAATACTTACTTTTTTATAATGTAAATATGTCACTAACATATACATTTAGATAGGAAAATAAGCCTATCTCTAAACAGGCCATAGAAAAATTTAAAAAATTATATATTATTATACTATTTATTATATATAAAATATTTATATGTTTATTAAAAATAATATTATTTATAATAGGCTAGTCTGTCAAGCCAATTATAGGCTTTTTAAAAAGTCTGAACCTGGCCTATTAAATTAAAAAGACATTTTCAAAAGTCTAGACCTGACCTTTTTATTAAACGAGTCGAGCCAAATTAGGCCTTAAGTAGGCTGGGCCATAGGCCCGTGTCGAATGGCCTGGCCTATTTCCACCACAATAAGGACTAAAACCTTTGAATAATTAATAGTGTTTCCCAGAATGTGGGGAGCAATTTCATGAACATTAAAATCAAAAGCCTTAAACTTTCTCTTCCCAATGCCAAAATTGTAAAATAAATTGTAACCTTCTTCAAAATTTCTCATCTTCACATGAAAAATAAACCCTGTTTAAGTATTCCCACAATTTGTGTTTATGAAATCACAGAAAAATAATGAAATTATTAATTACCAAAAAAAAAAGAAGCAAATTAAGGAAAAAAGAAGAAGAAAACAATAAACTCATGCATGAATAACGGAATATTACAAAAATCTTTGATGGCAACCAACCTGCAACAACATGTAACACTGCAAAGAAGATCAATCATAGGGAGGGGACCAAAACTCCAATAACGCTTGGGGTGAAGAAGGAGAATAAATTGGGTAAAGATGTTGCCAACACCAAGGAAAGCAAAGCATGGAGGAATATAAAAGAGAATAAAAAGCAATAAATTGGATAAATATTTAACCCACCACCAAATGGACAATTTGGAGGAAGTGATGAAGGAAATTGGAAATCAATACATTTATTATAAACTAATTAATATGTCATATGAGAAAGTCAGAAGATTCATATTAGGAAAAATGATTTATTATAAAAAAATAATTTTTTAGGCAATATGATATTAATACATTTATGATTAATTATTAGGAATCTAAAAATTTATATTTACAAAAATGCTTTTCAGAAATTAAAACCAAAGAAAATAAAATGATTTTTAGAACTTATAAACAAAATAATAAAATAAAAATCAATACAATTATGATTAATTATTAGGCATCTGAAAAGATTTATATTAGGGAAAACGATTTTCATAAATTAAAAGCCAAAGAAAAAGAAATGGAAATCAATATATATCACTAATTATAAGGCGATCGGAGAATGGCTTCCTCTGCAGAGCCTATGGTTTTCCCTGCAGGGAGTGGGAAGTGCAACAATGTCCCTTCGAAACCTCCTGATGGAGATAGTGTGCCTACGAGTAAACCTTCTTTCAAGGACAAAGTGATTGGTTCGAAGAGCAGCGATCGAGAGAAGGTCAGACAGAATCTGTTAGCGGAGAATCTCAAGCGGGTGGAGTTGGAAGGGGAGAATAGGTTGCGACCACATAGCTCCTTTGATGATAAACTATTCCATGATCTCTGCTGACCATGGAAGGATGCTGACACGATCATGTCCGACCTCAACTTGGATGCCTCGAATCCATTGTAAGGGGTTGAAGGTCCAATTACCGAGGCCATATCTAAGCGTATGAAAAGAGCTTTGCAACTATTGATCACTGAAGTTCAAATGAAAGAAGACCACCGAGAAGAAGAAGATCCAAAGAAGTGGTTTAACTTAATTCGGGAAAGTGTATCTAATCAAACCCTAACTGATTTATTTAGGATCAGATATGTTAGGAATCAATATCAGATCTGTTAAGATTGTATTTAAATTTTTTAGGATTATATTTTATCTTATCCATGATTAAATCTTTTAGAATTATATTTTATCCTATCTAGGATTAAATCTATTTAACTTAGAAATGTATCTTTTAGATAGTTTATTTTAGGAATTTCCTTTACTATATATTAGCATTGAGAATCAGTTTGTGGAGAAGTTATTTTTATCAATAAAATTTGAGTTTTCTCATTGTGAGAGCTTATCCTTTGTTCTTGGATTAAAGAACTACTTGATAACTTTGGTGCTTCCGGTAGGTCACGGATTGTGTCAAGTTCCTATATTTGATAACTTCGGTGCTTCCGGCAGGTCACGGATTGTGTCAAGTTCCTATTTGATAACTTTGGTGCTTCCGGCAGGTCACGGATTGTGTCAAGTTCCTATCTTTGATAGCTTTGGTGCTTCCAGCAGGTCTTGGATTGTGTCAAGCTCCTTATCGTTATTTACCGTTAATTTATCTTCAAGACGTTCCTATCTTTACGCTTCCGGTTCGTATCAGATGCACTAGTAATTAAGTTGCTTGGGCAGAATATTGGCCATATGGCCATGCATGAGAAACTTGGTAGAATATGGGAGCTAGCCGGAGGGTTTGAATTACTGGACGTTGGGCATGGCTTTTTTGTGTTGTCATTGGACCAAGATGCGAACATAGACAAGATTATCAATGGAGGACCTTGGATGGTCTTTGACCATTACCTCTCTGTGAGGCCGTGGACTCCTGAATTTGTGGCAGCAGACTCAAAGATCAATACAACCCTTGCCTGGGTTAGATTTCCGGGGCTCAGTTTGATGTATTATGACGAGGATGTACTCATGGGAATTGCTTCTATGGTTGGGTCTCCCATTAAAGTTGATACAACCACGCTGAATGTGACAAGAGGAAAATTCGCTAGAATTTGTGTTGAGTTGGACCTCAGTGTTCCTGTAGTTAGGCGTGTAGGGACAATGGATCAAGGTTTAGTATGAAAGGTTACATGTGATATGTGCATCATGTGATTGCTACGGACATGTCGCTCGAGAATGCAAGTCAAATCCTGTTCGTAACGTCGATGAAGCTGTTGACTCGTCCATGGGGAAGCATTACGACGCTGTGCATGGGGAGGTTAGGTACAACCAGGAGACTTTGAACCCTAGCCAATCATTACGGGCTAGTATCTCTGCAGGATCTTCTCCTGATGCTCAGTCGGATAATTTGCATGGTGATTGGCGTTGTTACAAGACGTAAGAAATCTCCTAAACAGAAGGAGAAAGAGAAGGCGCAAAAAGTGGGGGAGTTTAAAAAAGGTAATCATTTTAGTAGTCTAAATATTTTTGAAGGAGCCACTAAAGGGGATCCAATAGGGCCTATTTCTAGTTCTGATCCGCGGGATAAGGGGGATGGGCCAAGCAAGAATAGTCAGCCCAAAACGTGGCATCGCAAGCGACCAAGGAAGGAACTAGCCCAGGAAAGGAATACCACTAATAACGAGCCTTTAGCTAAAGTTATGTCAAATAAGGAGGCTTTGAGTGTGAAATCTAACAGGCCCATTGAGGTTGATGGTCAGAGTTCTTAGTTGGTGGGCCCTCGAGAATCTGTCAAAACTAGGATGATTGGCAATATCAAAGTTTTTGATGTAGGTGGGGGTGCCAAATCTACTATGAATCTCATCCATGTGGCAGGCAATCAGTTTAAGTTTCAGGATGACAAAGTTAATGATGATGATGACACTTTATCCCATGAGCCTAAGGGAAACCTTTCAAAGGTGGAAACAATGGATCATGAAGACAATCGGGGTTTGGAGGATGTATCGCATGTGGACAGGGGACCAACAAAGGAACCTATGCTCTCAGATTGAGTGGGAGCTTGTTTGGATAATTCTTAAATATTTTTAATGATGTTTAAGAATAGTAAAATCCTTATGTGGAATTGTAGAGGTGTTGTCCACAAAAGTGGACGTAGATATATTGGTAATCTAATATGGCGTTTCCGTCCCATGTTTTGTATAATGGTTGAAACCCACTGTGCTTTTAGTACGGCAGAGCATTTTTGGAGATCTAAAGGGTACGAGGCTTGTGCTCTAGTTGAAGTTGTGGGCCACTCTGGTGGAATTTGGGTCCTTGGTGAAATAGGGGGAGACTTTTCTTTTAATCTGATAGATCAATTTAACCAGGCCATTACTTTCAGTATTCAAAGAGGTGCTTCTATCTGGGCTTGTAGTGCAATATATGCTAGCCCATGTCCTTCCCACAGGGAGACCCTTTGGTCCCATCTTGCTATGCTTCGTGCTAATATCTCACTGCCTTGGGCTCTCATTGGAGACTTTAATGAAATTCTTCACCATACTGAAGTTAGAGGTGGTCTTTTCTCTGCGAACAGAGCAGGCAAATTTGCTAATATGTTGGAAGCTTGTCGTTTGATGGAACTTGGAGCAGTTGGTGGTCAATTCACTTGGTTTAGAAAGGAGCAAGGAGGGAACAGTATATCTAAGAGGCTTGACAGAGCCTTGGGAGATTGTGATTGGAGGCTTATGATGCCTGATGCTTTTGTTGAGGTGATGTGTCGTGTTCGATCAAACCATGCTCCTATACTTCTTCATTGTGGTGATGACCCTTCTTCTAGAAGAAACCGACCTTTCCGATATCTTGATGCTTGGTCCAGACATGTTGACTATAGGGGGTTATGGTAGAGGCTTGGGGTTCAACTTCTCAGGGAGTGGTCTCTCGGCTTAATATGGTGCGCGAGGAATCCTTAAAGTTTAATTCCCAGGTTTTTGGGAATATCTTTAGAAGGAAACGAAGAGTGGAATCTAGACTGCGGGGAATCCAAGCTGGGATAGATTATTCTCCTACTTCCTAATTACTAAATTTGGAAAAAGATCTTCAGCGAGAATATAATGAAGTAATGAGACAGGAGGAGGTTCTTTGGTACCAAAAATCTAGAGAAAAATGGATCAAATTAGGGGACCGCATTAACAAGTTCTTTCACACCCAGACAGTTTTCAGACGTAGACGAAATAATATCTCTGGGATTACAACCCGTGATGGTGTGTGGTGCACTGATATTGATGTTATTAAGAATGAGGTGATTTCTTTTTATAATGACCTCTTTGCTCCCTCCTCTATTGCTGGGCCCTCCCAGTTATCTATTGATGGTATTCCTAGCTTAAGTCAAGACAAATCTCTTACTCTTACCTCCCCAGTCACTAAGGAGGAGGTCAAGGCGGCTCTCATGAGTATGGGCTCTTATAAAGCGCCTGGTCCTGATGGGTTCCAACCGGTCTTCTTTAAAAAGTATTGAGATGTGGTTGGGGATGATATTTGGAGATTAGTGAGAGATGCCTTTATCTATGGATATTCTGAACCCTCTATTGTTGACACTCTTATAATGCTTAGTTGACCACCCCGTTAATTTAAAGGAATTTAGACCTATTAGTTTGTGCAACGTTGTTTATAAAATTATAACAAAGGTGCTGGTGAGTAGAATGCGTCCTTTCCTTAATGAGTTGATTCGTCCCCTTCAAGGAAGCTTCATTCCAGGGAGAGGCACTTCTGATAATGCAATCATTGCACAAGAGGTGATCCACTACATGCATACCTCCAAATCAAAAAAAGGTTCTTTAGCCTTTAAAATTGACTTGGAGAAAGCCTATGATATGGTCAATTGGGACTTTTTGGAAGAAACTTTAACTGATTTTGGTTTCCTTCGGATCACTATTAAATTGATTATGTGGTGTGTCCGATCTTCATCTTTGTCACTCCTTTGGAATGGTTCTAAATTGGAGCCATTTTCTCCTACCAGAGGTCTTCGCCAAGGGGACCCCATGTCACCTTATCTATTTGTCCTCTGTATGGAGAAGCTTGCCTTACTAATCCAATAGAAAGTTGATAGGGGAATTTGGAAGCCAATCAAGGTCTCGAGACATGGGCCTCCTATATCCCATCTCCTATTTGTTGATGACGTTCTTCTGTTCTGCCAAGCTTCTAGTAGTCAGGTTCAGTTAATTACTGATATACTTCAAGATTTTTGTGAGGCCTCGGGGCTTAAAGGAATGATGACCGTGACACCCTTCTACCCCAGCTCTTATACAATTAATAAGTCGAAGTATTTTTCGAAAACAGTATTCCTCAACGGGTAAAAGGTTCACATATCTCTTCATTTAAAACCTCATTCATTGTAAAACAACTGAATTAAAACGAAAATAGAACTCAAAGGTTTTCAAAATATACAAGCAGAGGAATCTCCCAAAATAGAAATAACAAGAACATCTACTAGCCGTGCAAGGCAATTAAAGATAAGTTTATAAAATTCTTCCTAACTAAAAACATAATTAAGGAAACCTCAATGATGTGCCCTGATGTCACATGTACCAGAGCAACACTCCCTTTACTCAAAACTCGACACCAGTTGTGTCTCCATCGTCACCTGTAAAATAACCACAGTGTAACGGTGAGGAAAAGAATACTACTCATACATACACATAGGAGACTACCCTATCCTCACCCTCATGTAAACAACATCATCATATATAACTCATTCTATCATCAAATATAAAACATCGTCACCATCATCATATACACCAACAACATCATCAATATCACTACAATCATCATAATCATCATTAATCATCAAAATCATCATTATCATCATTATCAACAAACTCATCATTATCATCAATATCGTCATATTCATCATTATCATTACACTCATTATTATCATCAATATCATCATATTCATTGTTATCATCATACTCATCATTATCATCAATATCATCATACACCTCCCTGAGTGATACTCAGGTACAATCATCAACATATTCACAATCATTACTCACTTCCCCAAGTTATACTCAGGTACCATAATCAATAACATAATCAATACTCACCTCCCTGAGTCACACTCAGGTACCATAATCACCTCCCCGGGTTGGACTCATGTACAATATTCACCTCCCTGAGCTACACTCGCCTCTCACTAGGCTTATGCATCTCAAGTACAATCACCTCTCCGAGTACACTCGCCTCTCACTAGGATTGTGCATCTCGAGTACAATCACCTCCCCGAGTACACTCGCCTCTCACTAGGCTTATGCATCTCGAGTACAATCACCTCCCCGAGTACACTCTACCCCTCACTGGGCATTGTGCACCTAGAGTACAATCACCTCCCGAGTACACTCGCCTCTCACTAGGCTTATGCATCTCGAGTACAATCACCTCCCCGAGTACACTCGCCTCTCACTAGGCTTATGCATCTCGAGTACAATCACCTCCCCGAGTACACTCTACCCCTCACTGGGCATTGTGCACCTCGAGTACAATCACCTCCCTGAGTTACACTCGCCTCTCACTAGGCTTGTGTACCTCAAGTGCAATCACCTCCCTGAGTTACACTCGCCTCTCACTAAGCTTGTGTACCTCAAGTACAATCACCTCCCCGAGTTACACCTCACCCCTCACTGGGCTTGTTTATCTCAAGTACAACATCATTTACATCATTCGGTTAATTAAATCATCATCACATTATCACCTCCCCGAGTTATACTCAGGTACCATATTCACCTCCCCGAGTTAGACTCAGGTACAATACCAACATCATCATCATTAATCATTATAATTAGCACCATTCATCATCATCATGTATTATCATACATATTCACCAATCATCATCATCAAAATCATCATAAATATCACCAAATCTCATTATCATCATAAATAACATCAATCACCATCATCATGTATCATTATACATATTCACCAATCATCATAAATCACATTGTATATTATGCACACCAAAACATCATCAATATCCTCATATTATTCCATATCATCACCAATCACATTGCATATTCACCCATCATTATGCACACCAAATCATCATCAACATCATTAATCATCAACACCATAATCATTATAAAGCATTATCAAACAACATCAATCATCATCAAGCACTTAAGATCTCAAAATCAACTCTGGTAATCGATTACCAACCTCTAGTAATCGATTACCTGCAAACAAGGTCTCTGGTAATCGATTGCAACCCCTCTGTAATCGATTACCTGCAAGCAAACACACTGGTAATCGATTACAACATCCATGTAATCGATTACCTGCAAACAATCTCTCTGGTAATCGATTACCACCATCCTGTAATCGATTATCCTGGTAATCGATTACCAGCGAACAAACAACACTTCTGGGCTATCCAGAACACCCTGGTAATTGATTACCGCACCTGGTAATCGATTACCCGCGACGCAGATCGCAGTTCTCACGATTTTTATCATCTCTAAACCTCTCTTTTCAATCCCTAATCAATCATCTTTGTTAAATAATCATTCTTATGCGTTTGTATCATCAAAACTTAGTAAAACAACAATCTTTTCACAGATTATACAACCAATCCATCAAAACCCCAAATCCTCAAATCCCTAATTTCCCTTTTTTCATTATTCTCATTATCCTCTTTAATTCCACCCAATAAATCATCAAGATTCATCCAATCAATCATAAATCAACAGTTTATATCATTCATTCTCAGTTATAACATATATCATTATGAATTCATACCCTTAGATTACTACCCAAGCACCCCTACATGCATATACAAGCAGCACCCTCTCCCCCACCGTACCTTAAGCGAAGATCGATTAACAGCAAGGAAGTCCCTTTCTTGGTTCTTGATGCTCACTCTGCAGCAATCCCCTCTTGAGACTCGGTTTCTCCCCTCCTTAGCGTTTCGCTCTCTGATGATTATACGAATAAGGATTAGGGTGAACTGATAACCCCTCCTTACTAGAATGCCTAATTGGGCTTGGGCCCACTCTCAACCCTCCTTATCTTCTTTTTAAATTTAAACTAACTTTATGGATAAAACTAATAATAATATTAATCATATTATTTATTCATCTATTTAATTAATTATTTCCTCTACTTATTTATTTAATTTAATTATTATTTTATTTAATAAAATTTGGGATGTTACAATTACAAATCTTAAGTGATGGCTTCTTCTCATATGTCTCGTGCCCGTAAGATTAACTTGCAGGAGTTGTTATTTATTCATTTGGTTAGGAGTCTTGGCAAGTATTTGGGTTTTCTCCCTCATGCTGGCAGAATTAGGAAAGATGATTTTAATGAAGTGTTGGGTTGGATTGATTCCAGATTAGCCTCTTGGAAAGCCTGCTTGCTTAATAAAGTAGGAAGAGCTTGCTCAATCAAGTTAGTAGCGGTTTCCCTCCCAGTTTACACTATGCAGACTACTTGGTATCCCCAGTATGTGTGTAATGCAATTGATAGGAAGATGAGAAATTTTCTTTGGTCCGGCAATTCTGAGCACAATGGTTGGCATCCTGTTCATTGGAATAAAACCATTACTCCTTGTGACACCCCTAGTTACTACTAAGAATGCCACATGTGTTGCACGTGACCAATGGAAGTATTATACAAATCGGTAAAAATGCGGAAATTTTTTTTTTGAAAGTAGATTAGTAGCCATTAACCTACCACATCTCTAGTTCCATTTTAGGTGTTATAAGATATTCCTTCCTTACTTGTTAAAAAGCGTCAAGCGTTTACTACGTTGCATACACATACATTCATTAACATAACATCACAAATAAGGTAAACAGTACATTTAATTACAACATAAACCAGTGTACGCCTCGAGCTTACAAACCATAATATAAAAATATGAGTTCTAGAAGTGAAACGAATAATCAAGGTAACCTCAAATAAAATACAAAAGAGAGGTCACAAACTCAGAGCTGTCACTACTAGACTCAACATAACTACTCTACTCATCGTCGCTTGGCAGAGAGGGATCCTCCTCCGGTTCCTCCTCTGGGTCCTCTTCATCTGACGAGTCAATAATGATCATCCCTATTGCATCCGAGAGGGGGCAATCTCGCACATCAGAACGCAAGGAACGACGAGAACCAGACGCCTCTGAGGCAGGTGAGTACCTCGGAGAATCCGATCAGACCAAATCTTCCACTCGCGATGCACAGGATGCCACTGAAGAAGCTTGACGATGACGAGACCGACGAAAGGTAGTATAGAGCACCAAGTTAGGTGGCGTCTGAAACTCGAGCGTCACAGGAACAAAAAAGTCCACTTTAGGTAGCAGAGGGAGGCTGGGGTGAGTAATAATAGCACGCACCTCCCCGGTGAAGACACACCGTCTAGGTATGTCTGTCACCCTCTAGGAACCCTACGGCATCCAACGCAACTCCACTCGCATCGACGCCATGCTGAAAATCTCCGATGCCGGCTGACGACGTAAAGAAGAAGACATAGCCAACCAACAAACAGAAGGAGGATGAGAACACATCGCATGAACTCACGTGATATAGGATATAGTGTATAGAGCACACCCAATAGAAATTCACATAATTCAACCAAACAGTACACACACACATTGTCAATATGATGCACACAACCTATTGCATACTTGCAATCATAACACTATATATAATGCATGAGGGCCTGGGGAAAATCACCACCACAGTGCAAACAACAACTGCCCGACCTATATGTACAACGTATCAGGAGTTAGAGTCTGTACTAGCACCGGTACAAAGAGCCTTGCTCATATTTTCTTTTGGCCAAATTCTTTTTATACACCTTCCAGACAATCTCAACTGACCCTGAAACCTTGAGAGCGACAGGATAGTCAATCTTGTACCCCTTCGAACTTGACGGTAGGGAGCTAGCCTACGTCTCCTGATGTTCTTTCTGGAACTCAACTATCCTCAGGTCCGGCGTCCCATTTAGGGACCCGCTAGAGTTCTTTGCAAAACCCAGTGCACCCTTCCCAACCAGTTTCACACTGTACCAAAGTGTCACTGCCATATTAGGTCTTAAGGTTTTCAACCTTGAATATCATCAATGCCTTATGATGCATGTCACACATCTGATGCTTCTCAGCATATATATATCCTTACAGGCAAAGCCCATTGAATCCTTCCACGTGACCACTCCCTGTGGCACGGCTCCGATTTAATGTGTTTCCTTCACAAGGAGAACCAAACCCCTTCTTGGGTTAAATCCGCACTCTCTCACTAGGCTTCTCAAGTCTTATGCAAGAAGAGTGTGTTCATTATAAGTTTTTAGATAAATTGTACTTATGTGTTTTAAAAATCAATAATCACTTTCACTTAAGCCCTATAGCTTACTAAGACTTATGGATGTGTCTTATGAATAGTGTTACCTATCTTAATTTACCTTGTATGTATAATTAGGATTAAATTTAACCCTTAATCATAATTAATCTTCCTTAATTAGACTATAATTAAGCCTAATTCTTCTTAATTAAGTCTTAATCTTTACTTAAGATCCTAATTAATTCCTAATTATCCCTTAATCTCTTCCTTAATCTTGGATTAAGCTTTTAATTATAATTGATTAAGGTTAATCATAATTAATTAGTTCTTAATCACCATTAAGTCTTAATCACACTATTAATACCTCATTAGTGATTAATGGTCAAGATTAAGATTAATCTTCATTAGGGTCAATTAAAATTAATCTTAATTAATTCTTCCTTACTTAATTAACTTAAGTGAATTGACTTGGTCAACTTAAGTGAGTTGGATTAATAAGCCCACTAATTAAATTTTGAGTCTTGATCTTGATGGGTAGGATTAGAGTTGGAGCCCAACACCGATCCAAGCCCAATGTGCATTATGAAAAGGTGACTTTTAAGTGGGTTCCTTTTTGTACCCGAATTTAATTTGGACATTTTTACAAAAATTGTTTTCTTTTAACTTTACTTGTCACTTTAAGTCTTTACCTTTTTTTTAACTTATTGGGCTTTTAAGGCCCATAAATACATTAACACCATTTTCATTAACATTCCAAGATCAAACACATTCACTTCATGAGTTTCTCATGAATATGAATATGAATAAGAACACCAAGAACATGATGAACACCAAGAACATCATCAAGAACACATAAATTCAATAAATTTCCAAAAATTACCAAAATCAAGTATGATAATCTACAAGCATTCTAAGCCAACAATTTCATGTTATTTCACCCAAACATACCAATCATCATCATAAAGTTCATACTTTTAAATATATTCAAAAAGTGCCATTTTCATGATCCAATCATACAAACCAATTTCATAATTTCAAATAACCACTTGCATGCATTTAGAATCATCATATAAACATATTTCAAGCATCAAACAAATTTTTAAAAACATGCAGCCCCACATAATGGTCATGGCCGAACCATTTTAGAGAAAAAGAGAAAAATTTTCAATAATCAAACAATAGCTTGCATGCACTTAGAATCATCACATAAACATATTTCAATCATCAATTTAATTTTTAAAACATGCATGCACTTTTAATCACTCAAGGCCGGACCATTCCTTGAGGAAATAGGTTCCAACAATTGATTTTTGAGAAGGAAAAAGGGTGAGGGACAAGGATCAAGGGTAATCCTTTTATTCTAGTCACCAATCCTACTAGAGTTCAAGGTTCTCCCCCCTTTACCTAAGAAAATCAAACTTTTGTAAAGGTGCAACAACTTCAAAGATCTTCCCCTCTTTGTGCTCCTCTTGATCTCCCAAGCAATTTTCTTCAAAGGATGTAGGCTAAAATTTGAAGTTTAAGGTTAAAAAATGGAACCTTTAACTAAAATGTGAAGGTGAAAGAAATGGAGAAATGGAGAGAAGAGGAAGAAGGGCTCACGGTTTTTGGAAGAGGAAAGGAGAAATGAAAGGTGGTTTTGCATGTAGGTAAGAAGAATAAGGCCAAGTGTTAAGGGTTTTACTTTTTCTCCTTTATGGCTTAGAAAGTGTGTGAGACAAGCTTGGTGAGTCTCCCACATGCACATGGATTTTGCTAAGATGTTGCAGAATTTTCTGGTCCAGATCAAGGGCATTTTGGTCTGGTTCCAAAAAGTGTAGGGGTAAAAAGGTAATTTTGCACCAAAATTCCAAAAAATTACCCAAAATTCTAGAAAAATAGGAAATTCATTCCTAACCTTAATTAAACCAATTTTGATGATTAAAAATATTTAATCACTCAAAATTCACCATACCACACAATAGAAAAGCATATAAGCAAAAATGTGGGTGTTACACTCCTCGGAAACATGGTGGCTTGGGCATCCGTTCTATGCGTATCATTAATTCTTCACCGATAGGCAAACTAATTTGGGATTTGTTGCAAGGGAAGGACAAGTCGTGGGTCAAAGTTCTGACTGAAAAGTACTTTGCTGACCGGAATTTTCTGAGTGCTTCTACTGGGAGTGGTGCGTCTTATGTTTGGCAAAGCATTATTAAGACAAAGGATGATCTAAAGGAGGGCTATATTTTTTGCTTGGGCAATGGATTTAGCTCGTTCAGGTACTCTAATTGGTCAGGGGCTGGTAATCTTTGCAACATGGTTCCTTATGTTCACATCACGGATACAGATCTTAGTCTCCGAGACTTGGTGTCAGATAATTCTTGGGACTTTTCAAGACTTTATACTTGTCTTCCGCAGCAGGTGCTGGATTTGTGCATCTCTTTCTCTTCTGTTCTGAATGATCACCTTCATGATGGTTGGATCTGGCGTGGTTCCTCCAACGACATATACTCTTCCAGGTCAGGTTATAATTGGTGTATTCAAAGAGAGTTGAATCTACCTTTGGGACAAAACTCTCTAGCTTGGATTTGGAAGCTCAGATGTCTCGAAAAAGTCCAGGTCTTTATATGGCTTATTCTCCAAGATGGTCTCCCCACTAATGTGAAGTGTTTCACTTGTAGTATTGCCTTATCTTCGTACTGTGCGCGTTGCTCTAATTCTGAAGAAAACACTCTCCACTGCCTCCGTGATTGTCCCCACGCTCGGGAAGTATAGACTCGAATTGGGGGGTTTAATAGCAGCAATTTCTTTTTCGGTCAACTAAGGGAATGGATGCTTTCCAATCTGCATGGTGACGAAGCTACTCTCTTCCTAGCAGCCCTTTGGTGGTTATGGTGTTGGAGGAATAATGCTTGTCTGGGAGATAAGAGTTGGTCAATTGAATTTGTTTTGAGATCCATATCTCTATCTCATGATGAGTTCTTGCAGATTTTGGGTCCTCAGCGTCGTTCCTTAATTGGACTTTACTGTCAATCTTATTGGCAACCCCTTCCTCCTGGATCTAGTAAGTTGAATGTGGATGGCAGCCATCTTCCTTCTTCTCAACGTATAGGTGTTGGAGGAATTCTTCGAGATGAAAACAAGAGCTGGATCTCTGGCTTTTCTGGCTTTCAGGGAATAGGAACTGTGGTGGAGGCAAAATATTTGGCCATCCTAATGGGGTTGGAGTTCGCGTGGAATAAAGGGGTGAAGAACCTAGTAATTGAATCAGATTGCTTGGATGTCATTTCTGAACTTAACCTTCCAAGCTCATTGAGTTCCCATCCTAATTATGGTCTGCTCTGTAAGATTCGTAGTATTCTAAATCGTGACTGGGTGGTTACGTTGCAGCATGTGGCTCGTGATGCAAATAGGCCAACTGACTGTTTGGCAAAATTTGGTAGTAGTTACGATGATTCCTTTCTCGAATGGGTTGCCCCCCTTCCTGAGCTGGCCACTTTAGTTCTGCAGGATGAGTTCTGTCCTACTCAGTTATTGCTTTCGTTTCTTTGTTTTGTATTAATTTCCCATTCATAAAAAAAATTATAAGGCGATCGGAAAAGATTTATATTAGAAAAATATTTTTAAAATTAAAAAATTAAATTACAATTATGCACTTCTTTTGGTAAAAGATATCCCTAGGACAACCAAAGACCACACTCCTTTTATATATACTAGCCGTGTACCCATGTCATGCACGAGACATTTTTGTCTTATTAAATATACAATAATTTTTTAATAAATACAATTCATAATATATGAAAGTTAAAAATTAATATTAGTGTGGATGATTACATTTCTCTATTTATCTTTTATTCTTATCAATGCTTCAATTTTTCATTTACACAATATATTTCAACCAACTCAAGCTAGTTCTCTTTTTCCTTCTTTATACCCCAACATGTAAACTTTTTATACATTGTTAGTGCATATCCACTAGATTATGTTTTAAATTGTATTTTTAAAAGAAGTTAAAAATATAGTAACTTTTAAAATTGTTTTAATTTATTCATTACATAATATTTTTCAAAGAAAAATATGATTATCTAAATATTCAAAAAATTTCGAAAGTAAATTTTTAAAAAGGCACTATTATTCTTTTCTTTTTCTGATTATGGTCAGGGCAAAACGCCCACTATTATTCCTTTTTGTAATTTGTCAAAGAATTATTTATATATAACATTTTTAATGGGATAATTAACTATTTTTAAAGATTGGTAATTATTTATTCTAGAATTTCTCCCCCTAACCCATTTATCGAACTGAAAATATGTCTCACCACCATTTCCAATCATACTCTCTACCAATTCTCTTTCCATGGAAATCATATTTTAATTTTTTGTACATATCCATAAAATTGACCAAATTTTTAAACTTTCCCTCTCATACCCTCTTTCATACAGAAACTTAAAAGAGATTTACTTATGATCAATATTACCTATTCTTGGTTATCAAAGAGTGTTAAATTAAATGATTATATCTTTTATTCCTAAGACACTCTTATAGTCTTATCTCTTTTACATATTTTTTATTTATTTGAAAATATTTTATTTTATTTAATTTGTTATATTATCTATACTAACAAATGCATACAATATAATTACTATTAATATAATTATAAAATACTTTTATATTATTTTAAGTTCCATATTATATATTTTTTATCTTATAAATCTTTTTAATATTTAAATTATTAAAATGGCCTTTAATATTAATATTTGATATTTTGATATATTAATTTATTATTATTAAATATAACAAAATTTGTACATTTTTTAAATTAACTTATTATGTTTTAAAATTTTAAATTATTAAAATGGGCTTTAATATTGATATTTGACATAATAAAGATAACTATAATTACTAATAACATAATTATGAAATGATTTTAATTTAAGAGTTTCAACATCTTTTAAATTTCGTGTAATATTTTTTTTAAAATTAAGTTTTACTTTTTTATAAGTTATTTTATTATGTTTTAAATTTCGTATTATATTTTTATTTATTTTATAAATATTTTTCTTCAATTTTATAATTATTAAAATGAGTTTTAATATTGGTATTTGATATGACAAAAGTTACTATAATTAAATAATTATTATATTTACTATTAACATAATTAAAAATACATTTTTTAAGTATTTGAGCATGTTTTAACTTTCATATTATATTTCTATTTTTTTAAAATTATTAAATATGTTTTAAATTAATAAGGATAAATATATTTAAATAAGTACTATAATTATCATTAATATAATTATAAAATAATATTTTAAGTGTTTAAGTTACAAATTTCATTTTATGAAATGATTTTTTAAATTATTTTACGAAGTTTTAAATTTCATATTAATTTTTATGTTATTAACCTTTTTTTATTAATGATTGTTAAAATTAGCTTTAATATTGATGTTTGATATAATAAAGGTAACTATAATTATTAAATGATTTTTAATTGTGTGAGCATGTTTATAATTTCATATATATTTTTTATATTTTTAAATTATTTTATTTTGTTTTAAATTCCGAATTATATTCTTATTTATGTTATAAACCTTTCTTTTTAATAATAAAATTGTTAAAATGTGTTTTAAATAATATTATAATATTGATATAAAAAATAATTACTATAATTATTATTAACGTAATTATAAAATAATTTTTAAGTGTTTGAGAATTTTTTAAATTTCATTTTTTAAAATATTAGATATGTTTTAAATTATCATTTTTTATATTTATTAATATTATAGTTTTTATTTTTATAGTGATTTTCACTTTAATATGAGTAATGTAGTTAATTAATTGTGATACATAATATTGATCATTTAAAATGTAAAAGATGCTTTGTATTTTTAGAAGTTTTGCTTTAAGGAATTTATCATTGTGTCTTCACTTTAGATTTCATAGGCTACTTTCACTACTTTATTTTTATATATATAAAGATAAAGATAAAGATAAAGATATAAAGAAAGATAAAAGTTAATAAAAATAAAAGATAATGGTATTTAAGAATTTTTTGCGGCATCTCAACTCAAGAGCTAAATGATAGTCATAATGGTAGAGCTTTTTGGTGCAATACCACAGGTATCCTCCCGTTCATAATGGTAGAGTTTTGCATAAATAAAATGGAAGAAATGATTTTAGACAATTAATGAATTAGGGAATAAATCTAACTATGTCATCACATTAAATTTTGAGAATGAGAATCAGTTTCGGAAAAGAGAGAGAACAAATGAAAGATTACCTGTTACAATTTTTAAAGCAATGTGCACGATGATTGAGGAGGCAAATAAACATAGTCCCAATAATGGAAAACAAAGAGAGGTTATCGATTTCTTTGCAACAATTTAAAATTCATATACCCACTTATTTATAAATGAGATAATATTTATTACTTTAGTAAATAAAAGAAAAAATTAAATAATTAATAAACACTTTTACTAAGATAATATCGGTTTTGGTTGGAAAATATAATGCTAGGGCAACCTCAAACCACTATTCTCTCTCATATATATATATATATAAATAAAAAGATAAAGATAAATATTTATTAAATGATATAAATTTGTTATATTTTAAAATTAAACAATCATTTGGATTTATACATTATGATATAATAAATTTTTTATACATTAAACTGAACATTATTAGATGTAATCAATTAAGAAAAACATTTTCAAATTTTGAAATTATTGTTAGAGTCATTGAATCATCATTTGTATGTCTTTGTAAAAAAAAAAAAATATTAGCATGTCAAATCAAGGTTTATAAACGAACTAATTTTATATAGGTATAAAATTATTTTAGTAGAACTTTAGTTAATTAAATGATTAAACGCATTTTTTAAATTCAGTTCATTAAATTAGTTGTATCTAAATAAGTATGTATTCTAAATTTGTTTTATTTCTATTTTTCTTATAAAATAAAATAATTAAATTGATCATGCATAAATAAATAGAGTAAAATATGGGTATGCCTGATTCCGTTATGTTTTTGGTTCTTTAAAAATGTTTTATAAAATAATTTTTACGAATAACTTTTCACAAATAAAATGATATTACAATATTGTCACCATAAAGATATAAAAACTAAAAAATAATCCTCCAAAACATCACAAAGTAATTTTAGAATGTTAATTTAAAAAAAAAATCAGCGATTCCAAAATTGTTTTTAAAAATTAATCGTCAAATATGTTTTCAGTTTTGTATTTTTAAAAACTATAAACAATCCCTTTTTTGTCATTAAATTGGTTTGTCAGGTCACAAATAAAGTTTTTCTTTTTAATTTTTTATCTTGAGATGATGTAAATAATAAAGAAAATATTATAAGGAATAGAATCAAAATTCAATAATTTTATAAGATCCAAAAATATATTTTATCCTCAACACACATAAATATATACTTCAATATTTGATAATTATATTAAGAATTTAATGGGTATGTATTATTGGTTTAAAATGTTTTTACACTGTCATTTAATACTATCACTTAATAATGTCTTGTTATATCATTTTCTAATTAAACTAAATAATATGTGACGTATCATATATATTAAATGATGTATCAACATATCACCGAATGTAAATTCTTTTTATGTCTACTATGTATAGACATTAAACTCTTATGTTAATCATAAAATGATAATCGATACTAATCTATAAAGGCGATGCCTCTTTTCTTGGGCTGTTTAGCCCCTTTATTTATCAAAAAGGAAAAAATAGAACAATTAAGATTTGAATTTGAATTGTAAAAAAAGATAGTGTTAAAAAGTTATCATTAAAAAAAATAAAATTCAGTATATCATCCAAATTTAAAGAATGATTGGAATTTGAATTATTAATCTATACTTTTCAAAATTACTTAAAAAATTCACGACTTAAATGATAAGGATAATATTTTAAATTTAAATTAAGAAATATAGATTAAAACTAGAATAGGAAAAAATATAATAAATCAGAACTTGAATTTGAACAATAAAAATAAGAATCAGTATTAAAAAAGTTATAATTAAAAAAAACCAAAATTTAGTATATCATCCAAATTTAAAAAATAATTAAAATTTGAAGTATTTGAAAATATAAATAAATAAAATTTACTTTTTTTTTCAAGAAATATACGGATAAACGAGAACGACAGTGTCCATCTTTCCACTAGTAATAAATATATTAATCACTTAAGCATGGATATATTGACTAAACAGTATTGTCAAAAAAAAATATTGACTAAATAGTTATGATTTATCTCATTTTACAATGCATATTGAAATTGTGAGAAAATCTGTAGAGTTTACTCCTCGTCTATAATACATTATCAAAATACGGTGAAGACTAAATTGTGAACAAAATTGCTTCTATGTAACAAAAAGAAAATGAATACATTGAATCAGTATAATAAATAATAAATTCAAAAATAAAATTTATGATACAATTTAATTTAGCACAAACAAATATAATAAGCCTAATATCATATGACAAAATTTATTGCTAAAATTAGATTTTATGTTTAAAATCAAATATTTTTAAACTAATTGATGATCAAATCACGAAAATTAAAAACAGGTGTCCTGGAGCTGGAGGCAGGTTGCGCAGGAACCCTCATCCATCTAGTTTAGTCGGTTTTGATTTGATTTGATTTGATTTGTGAGCAAATCATCTGTTTACAATACAATACAAGATGCAGATGCACATGTTCACACATTTCCCCCCTCCGGTCAGTTCTTCACCAAACCCAAACTAATAACTGTAACGGATCATCAAATATAATTTTCGCCGCGAGAGTCGGATTCGATAATAACATATAATTTATTGTTTTGATTTGATTTGATTTGATTAGATTAGATTAGCACAGTGTTTTACTCTTAGATGTGGTTTGAATGCGAGAAATGAAACACTGATCTTTCATATTTTCAGCATTTTCTCCTCAATCATTCATTCTGTAGTAGTAATTCTAATCTATTTGTGATTCTAGGCTAGATGGTATGTGGCAGGTGTGTGAGGTCTATTTTTGTTCATGCTGGAACCTTCACCAAGAGACTGCAACTCAGCTGCGTTGGAAGGGCTTTGCAAACAGTTCCGCACATTACTTACTTTCCGAATCGCGTGTTTAAGGCAAACATAGGGATGATGGTTGATACAGGTTCTATGTCAAGGGCTGAAGCAGGACCTCTTGTGGATATGATGCCTCAGAAAGATGAGGATGGTGGTAGTAGTGGTGGTGGTGGTGGTGGTTTTGCTAGTGGAGGGTGGAAGAGGTGAATATAATTAATTTTACACAATTTGCTTTCAATTTGTATTTACTTATTAAATTTGAAATATGAAAAAGTATATCTGCTCACTGTACTTGAGAACAATAGCTTGATCCTCTAGTTTCTTGCTTGGACAGAATGTTTTTACATGCTCATTTGTTTATGGTAAGGTTAGGACTTAGGATTAAAGTATTGGCTGTTGGGCGGTAACTAATGCTGCGAGTATTTGGGTTTCTGTACCTTGTAAGAATTTTATTTCTGAAAGAATCACTTCTACAACGATTGATTTTGGAGCAATCTGTTTTCGAATCGGGGATGTTGAGCCTGTTTGGGTGGAACTTTTGCAGAAGTACTTCTAGGTGAAAAAAATAGCATGAATCAAAGAGGTCAAATGCATTTAACTTCTCCATAAGTTAAAATTAGTTACTTTTGGAGAAGTTAAATGGGAGAGCTTTGGGAGTAGGTGGTCTACAAAGACTAATTTTAACTTATGGAGAAGTTAAATGCATTTGACTTCTTTGATTCATGCTATTTTTTTCACCTAGAAGTACTTCTGCGGAAGTTTCACCCAAACAGGCTCGTTATCTATAGGAAGGTTGGGTGTTGTAAGGAAAAATTATTTGTTACCATATTTTTGCTATGGGATTAAAAATAGAGGGAAGAAAATTCACGAATCACTTTTATTTTGTAAAATTGTATCGAAAGCTCATCCATTCCCCATTTTTTTTCTTCCCCCATACTAAACTGATGCATAGTATCCACTCACCCAAATGAAGTGATTGAAAACTGTTTTAGTTTAAATGAGGTGATTGGATATTTCTAAATTGTACAAAATTACAAATAAATATCATTCATGTCATTACACTACCAAAATAAACTCTTGATGGTCTCTTGCACTTTAAGATTCCAATGGATGTGAAATTTTAGTAGGGCTTACTGTGGAAGAATGGCATTAGTGAATTATTTCATTTGGTTGAATGGTTTTGTGTTTTTTTTGGGTACTTAATGCTCTTTTTCCTTATCTAACTTTGTGATCAAATTATGCTTATTTCACCGGTTTTTTAAACTAGCAGCGAAGATGAAAGAATTAGCTGTGGGTATTCAAGCTTCAGGGGGAAAAGAATGACCATGGAAGATTTTTATGATATTAAGACATCAATCATTGACGGTCATTCGGTATGCTTGTTTGGAATATTTGATGGTAAGATTTTCCAGCTTCATCACTTGCTTGGGAGAAAGATAATTCTTTCCTCTTCTCCAAGCAACACAAAGGAAAGGTGTTGTGCATATGATTTCTTTAGTTATTTACTATCCATATTATTGTGTAGACCTCACCTGTGAAGAATGAAATACTTCCACGATACGCAAAATGACATGATGACAAGCTAACAGACTAATCTTAAAATTTCAGGAAAACTTTAAATGATAAGCTAATGGTTTATATCTAAAATTTCTTTAGAACTAATTATTTTGTTTCTAGTACCAAGTAGAGAGGGAAAAAATGTGAAAAATGAAACACCCAAACTATGTCCGTAGCATCTGATATTATATCTAAAATGCTTCCTGAGTTATATATGTTTGCCTGTTTTTGGTTGTATATGTTGTCATGGTTTGAGGTAAGTTTAGTGGGCATGTTCCATTGTTCCTACAATGCAAATCCTAAGCAGAAAAAGCTCGAGTCAAACTCTAAAAGTTGTTATCCTCTGTCTAACCTCCATCTAGGGAAAAGAAAAGTAAAAGTGAAGACAGAAATATAAAAAGAAAAAAAATGCAAATAACCTAAATCAACTTTGATCTTTTGGCAAATAACCCGCCCTCTTCACCCAACCTTGTGGCAAATAACGATATGTGTGTCAAGTTTGGAGTTAGTCCACTTGGACTTTCAACATGTCAAAAATAACCCCTACCATACAAAATATCAAATGTATTGACCAAGCTGAAAATGAAATTGTGAAAAAATGCTAAATTTAGGGTCATTTCCCTGGGAAGCATACTTCTTGAATCAAGTTCCACCAAACGTACTTAATTGACCTCCTATCAGCGCATTTATTTTCCATTTTTTAGTAAATGGGAAGGACTAAATACAAAATGGTTGAAGCTTAAACAGCTTGATTTCTGAAATTGGATGTTGAACCTAGCATGGTTCTATTTGACAACAGTGAAGCAGGTATTTAAATTTTAGATTAGTCATAATAAGGGAGAATATATGATGTTTGATGCTATTTGGGGAGCATATTTATCTGTTTTTAGATGTCAGTGTTCACTCATGATCATCCATTCTATTGTCTTGGTAATATGTCTAATTGGTTTTTTAAAATTCCATACAGGTCATGGTGGTTCTCGTGCTGCTGAATATTTGAAGGAGCATCTATTTAATAATCTCATGAAGCATCCAAAGTTTTTTACAGATACCAAATTGGCTATAAGTGTGTTTGCATTTTCTCATGCTCCACTTTCATGTGTGATTTCTTGTAATATTGAAGACGTGTCACTTTTTACCATTTGTTAATACTTTCTTGTCAGATTTAACATTGTTGCAATTGTTGTGCATTTATTGTGTTGGTCCTATTTTGTTCAAGGGGCCTGGGGTTGGGTTCCTGCATGGAAATTGCCAATTGAATGCTTTTCATTTTCCGTCATTAGTATTATAATAACTTTGGTATCTTGCAGGTGAAACATATCAGCAAACTGATGCTGACTTTCTGAATTCTGAAAAAGATACTTTTCGTGATGATGGTTCAACTGCTTCAACAGCAGTTTTGGTTGATAAGCATCTTTATGTTGCAAATGTTGGAGATTCTAGAACTGTAATATCAAAAGCTGGAAAAGGTCATATTTAGGTTACCTACTATATTTTGATTTCTTCACATCACAATCATTGTCTAGTTAAAATATTGGTTATGTATAAGTTCTCATATCATATTTGGCAAGTATAAGTAAAATTTCTTCTTTTCCGAAAATCAAATTCATACAATGATATGATTACAGGAGAAAGCTAATATTGTAAATTGTAAAATGTGCTAAGAAATTAAAACATTTCTGACAAGGGTTTCCTTGCCTTCTGATGGGGTTCCTGTATGGTTATGTGATTAATTATCTTATATACTTTCATATAATGCATTTTGAGAATTAGAGTATGTAGGGACTTATTAAACTCGAGATTTCCTTTTTTACAGCAATTGCGCTATCTGAGGATCATAAGCCTAACAGAAGTGATGAGCGGAAGAGAATTGAGAATGCTGGGGGTGTTGTCATGTGGGCAGGTGACATGATTTTCAAGTATAGAAATTACTACTTTAGATGGTTCTATTGTTGATAATATGATTTTGGCACATTTTGTTCAAGATGCAATGGGGATGGTTCAGATTTTAATGGGCTTTCTGTCAGGTTACCTTTGGCCTAAGTTGAGATTTGAAGTAATTTGGTGGAGACTTTGGGAGTTTGTGCAGATTTTTGTTGACATAATAATATGCATGAAGTATTATGTTCTAGTTGATTGATATGTTTTGAATTTACTTTTGTGGAAGTCTTGAACCAAAAAAGTTTAAACTGCATTTGTAAATGTGTTACTGGCTTATATGTCTATTAAATGCTCAATGTTTTATGGTAAAAATTAATAGTTGAAGTAGATGTACAACATATTGACATTTGATTGATGCATGCATGATGCATCTATGTTCTCAAATATCAACTTATTCTAGATTGGAATTTCATGCTTCATATCTTCATCTTAAAAAATTCCAGCCATCCAAGGGATGGAATTTGATCCAGAGATGGAATGATTAGCTCAGGGCAGAGATATTCACATATGTTTATTTGCTGAAAAGGTACTTGGAGGGTTGGAGGGGTGCTAGCAATGTCTCGTGCCTTTGGCAATCGTATGTTGAAGCCATTTGTGGTAGCAGAACCTGAGATCCAGGTGATCCTTGATTACCTTGTGAATTCCAAAGTTATGTTATCTATTAATTGCTTTGTTGGTTCAAGCTAGTAATCATTTGTCCTGCATGGATGCCAAATCCTGAGAGAATATAGATCGTGTCTCAGGAATGTCTCTAGCAAAAACTATTAAGTAGTATTAACTTTTCAGTTTCTTGGAGGAATACCATGTATAAAAATGTATAACCATTTCAGATTTGGACATTTATTGAGAGCAGGGGCATATTTGACTTAAAATATGAAGGGGCCAAAATAATAATTTATTTATGACACTATAATTTATATATAATTTTTGGCACAGATATATTAAAAATTGTGTATTTAAGTTATCGAGCAGGTATTTATATAAAAATAATAAAAGTGACATAAGAAAAAATGCATTATTAGATGGTTTAATAGCTGTTTGTTTTTTAATCATATCAACTATTATTTGAAATTTAAGAATGCAAAACCATTCAGAAAATATAAAATAGGAAAGATGGTAACATTTATTGGCATGAAAAATGTTAGAGTCCCACATTGCCTAGAGATAAGGTCAAATTATGATGTATAAGTCTTGGGCAGTCCTCACCCTACAAGCTAGCTTTTGGGGTTGAGTTAGGCCTGGTTCAAAATGTAATATGGTATCAGAGCCTATTCTAGATGATCCGTTGTTATTGGGCCGCTACCCGTATAGATGTCCACGCTCCAGATGTCTAGCTCTGGGCGTGAGGGGGTGTGTTAGAGTCCCACATTGCCTAGAGATAGGGCCAAATAAAAGTATACAAGCCTTGGGCAGTCCTTACCCTACAAGCTAGCTTTTGGGGTTGAGTTAGGCTCAAGTCCAAAATCTAATAAAAAAGAAAAGGAGAATCATAGTTGAAAAGAAACAAGAAAATACTTCTCATGTAAATATAGTGTAGGGTTGAGGGTTTGGGAATTTTCCAACTTGGAATAGTAAGAGAAAGGATAAGGTAAGAATAGCCCAGCTAATGAGAGAAGGGTAAAAAAGAATGCACCGGACGTCACTGTTTATGGATTATTCAGTACTGGGTGCAAGCTGCCTGTGAAGCACCAAAAGATCACCGACATATAAAGTTATTTGGCTACCATTTTAATTAGTGGTCAGGAGTTAATGGGCTGTGCACTAAATCACTACAGCTCTAGCATATGTGTGAGCTTAATCTTTTTAACTGTGCCATTGGTTTAATGGTTTTAGCATGAGCTATTAGTAGTTACTTTGAGCTGCCGATTAAATAGTTAATAGTTAATACTAGTTTTATAGTATAACCACAACATTTTTTTTTTGGAACCATGTGCGTTTTGCCCATATTTTATGGGAACTGTATACAATTTGTCATTTAAGCATAAGAGTTCCAAAAACTTCAGCGGGAACCATGTCCCCTAGCACACAAATAGAGATATGTTGTCTCCAGCAACTTCTGCTGTGTTTCCCACGCTAGCAAGAAAATGATTAGATTAACTATTTTCCTCTGATGATCCAAGAGGCCTTAATTTATACTTCCATAGTTTCATGATTATGCTCTCGCAGAATAAAAAAGGATCACCTTTGTTGCTAAAAACAGTTTCATGTTAAAGTGATATGTTATATTATGCCAACAATCTGATTTATTTCCTCATTTATTGTCAGGACCAGGAGATAAATGAAGAAACTGATCTGCTTGTTCTTGCAAGTGATGGACTCTGGGATGTAGTACCAAATGACGTAAGATTGGTCTCCCTTCTTAGCGATGCTCTTCTTGTTGCATTCAACATGTATATGCATAATGCTCAATGGCCTGAGTGCACATTATCATCAGTAACATATATAATTGTTAAAATAAACAAGAAAAAATAATGAGCATGAAGGTGTATTTTTCAGTGGGTGAAATGCGATGTCACCCAAGATAATAGCGTTCAAGGGAAGTGAAAGGGTTGGCTAATAACTTTGTTTGGCATATAAAATGGGAGAGAAAAGAAAAAAAGAGTGCACTTGGGTTTTGGGAATCTATTGACGAACTTTCTACTTGTGACTTTGGCCACTTTTTTAGCCTTACGTGCTGCTCCCTGGAAAGTAGCAGGAGATGGACCTCTGCCCTCTCCTCTGGATACTTGTGGAACTGAGGATTCTGTCTTGTCCATCCTCTTGAACCTTTTCACCTTAATTGATATTGGTCATGCGTGAAAGTTATGTATACCGTAATAAGCACTCAAAATATTCTTGGACAAATGACCTCAGTTTATTAAGTTTGCAAACTGGCTTGTTTTATTCACCAAAGCCATTGTGGTTTGTTCTTCTGCAGGGAATGGGAATTTATAATACTTCTCTACTCCCTTCCTAGTCTCCAGGGTGTCCCTTGTCGTGTTTATTGTTCTCCTTGATACTGTGTATTTACTTTACTTTGTCATCCTTTGTTCAGGACGCTGTTTCTCTTGCCCGCGCAGAGGAGGAGGCTGAGGCAGCTGCTCGTAAGTTAACAGAAGCTGCTTTTGCTCGTGGTAGTGCAGATAACATTACTTGCATTGTGGTGCGCTTCCATCATGAAAAAGCATCATTCCCAGCTAATCCTGACAAGGCAGGTCCAGCTAGCAGTCAGCATGAATAGACAATGAAATCACGCAAGCATGTGTCTGATGTATTGAGGGTAATATTGAATGAACACGCTGATGTCTGCACATGCACGATGGCTGGCTCTGTGTGTGTGTGTGTGCATGTCAAACAAGCGATTTGTTTATTCATCAGTTTTGTAATCTAAGTCACTCTTGTATCGTGATCGTGGATTGATTCATGGTTTTCCAAAAACTGATTCCGGTATTTGCCCATAAATAAGTTTACGGCTTGTAGTTGTAGAGGCATCAGTTTGGTATTATTGTTTTTTCTATCTAATAAATGCAACATGCATCTTTCTGGGTTATTAGAGTTCCTTACTATTTGCAAGCTGATAGGACCACAATTCTCTTCTCTTTTTGTTTAGACAATTGAATTCAGCAGCTACCTAACTAAACTAACAATGTGAATCAAGTATCTACTGAGTACAAATCGTATCACGGGATTTTCGCGCATATCTTTTCTCCCTTTCGGCATATTCCTGAAAGGTGTAAATTTGCGTAATCCAGATCTATAGAAAGAAAAATCAAACATATTTCCTCTCTTCAATGTCCTCTATTGAAGCAAATGATTATTTTCTCTCTGATATTTTTTTGCACACAACTCTACTTTGTAATCCCCCGTTAACATTTCAAGAAATTAACAGAAGCATGGGGGGGGGGGGGGGGAATGCCTACATTCATCATGTGCAAGGTATTTGATCTCTGTTAAGTTATTTATTTTAGAAGAAAACGAGATTTTAATCATTGATAAAAAAATTAATGGTTGGTTTTCTCTTAATTTTAATAGTTAAGATTTTTTTTGTTTTTCTTTTAAACTAAAGCCCTTACTTTAAAGAAATTAAATCCACAAATTATTTCACCGATTCAGTTCTTCTAAGGTGCAAGATTCATTTGAGGGAAAAAAAGGTAATGAGTAATATCTATTTATTAAAAAAGCAACTATTAAGATTAAGATAAAAAAAACATATCCATAAAATAATAAAAAATGGTTGATAGGTGCATCTCTTTTGATTGTCGGACTCAAAAATTTTAAGTTGTGGAGATAACACACAAATTTATAGCATTAAAAATATACTATATTATTACTAGAAGAATAAATATACATCATAATTGTTCTCTGGCACTTTTTATATTTTAGAAATAATGCTATAAAAAAATTCTCTCTGTACAAGTAATCAAGGAATGGTGCATAATATTAGAGAAGGGAATTAAAAAAGAGTGTGACAAAAATACGTAACAGAGTAAAAACTCAGCAAAAATGAAAGAGCAAAACAGAACATTGAGTATATGCGAATGAATATGTGAGCAAGAAAAAAAAAACTAGTGAGCAATCCTCTGTTTTATTGAGAGGAGGGAACAAAATAAAAAAGTGAATGACATTTACACAAGTATTATTGAACAATGAGGACAATTTGTTCAGTTAATATATATAGTATTTAAAAGATTTAAATTTCGAGTAGTAGCAGTTGCCCCCCACAAATATAAACATGGATCTGTCCTTGCTTTTGAAGCAAATTCATGCTCACAAACCTAATGACTTAATATAAATTCAGTGCTAATATAAATTAATAAGGGTAAAATATATTTCTTGTCCTTATATTTTTTGTCAAGTTTAATTTTCGTACCCAATTTTTAAAAACTTAGTATTATATCCTTATACTTTTAGGGCCCGTTTGGTGCACAGGATAAGAGACAGGATATGATAACTTTATCCTATCCTGTCACTTATCATGTGTTTGTTGCACCAATATGATAGGATAACTTTATCCTGTTACTTATCCTATCATTTCCTTCTAGTGTAATTCTTATCCTGAGGGAGGAGGCTGGGTTAGGGAGTGATAGGATATGATAGGATAAAATAAAAAATTTCTCTCTCCTCTCTCCCCCTCTTTCTCTCTCCTCTCCTCCCCTCCCTCCCCTCTCCTCTCTCTCTTCCCCTCTTCTCTCTCCTCCTCCCCTCCTCCTCTCTCTCCTCTCTCTCTCCTCTCTCTCTTCCCTCTCTTTCTCTCTCCTCTCCTTTCCCCCCTCTCTCTCCTATCTCCCCTCTTTCTCTCTCCTCCCTCTCCCTCCTCCTCTCTCTCCTCCCTCTCTCCCCTATTTCTCTTTCCTCTCTCTTCCCCCTCTCTCTCCTCCCTCTCTATAATAACGATTTTTATGGTAATTTTAATATTAATTTTTATATTTTTAGCAATTTTATTTTTTGTAAAATAAATTTAAATATTTTTTTTTAAAAAAATTTATTTATGTGTGCTTGCTGAAAAGCAAAAAAATAATTTAAATTTGTAAAAGGGTAATTTTGCTATTTAATATTCTTTATATCCTATCCTACCATAATCTGTTCATCTCAAACGTAGGATAAGATAAAATAATCATATCTGTCTTCTTATCCTGGTGTACATCAAACATAGGATAAGATAAGAGCTTATCCTGCTCTTATCCTATCATGTCATTATCCAACTCTCTTATCCTATCCTATCATATCCTATCATGTGCACCAAACGGGCCCTTAAATACCTTAACCATGTTCCTAAACGTTAATTAATTATGTGTAGTTGCTACCAAATTTAATTGCTTAATAAATGAACTTAGCATCCACATGAATTTAATGAAACTCAACACTAAAAGGTAAGGTAAAAATCTATTAGACATGTCAGTAACTCAACAAAGCTAATTAACGTTAGAGATTATGATTAAGGTGTTTTAAAAGTATAGGGATATAAAACAATAGTTTTAAAAGTCAATGATGAAAAATAAAGTCGACCAAAAATACAAGGATGGAAAACATATTTTATCCAATTAATAATTAACATTTATGTAATACATAGTAACAAAATTACATAAAATTGACTAAACAATATTCAGGTAAAATATCAATGTATAATTATTATAGGTTTAATTATATTTTTAATTCCCCAAAATATCATATTTTTTCATTTGGTCCCCCGTTTTAAATTTTTTTCAAAGTAGTCCTCCATAAATGATATTTTTTCCCAAATGGTCCTTCCGTCATTTTTCACAACTATTTTTCCCATATGGTTATTGAAATATTATCATGATTTCCAAACCAATCCCCCATAAAATATCATGATTTTCAAATTAGTCTCCAATAAAATATTTTTCCCATATGGTATTTTTCTTTGTCACGTCAACACTTTATGGTAGAAAAAAAAAACATAGGGACCATTTAGGAAAAAAAACATTTATGGAGAAAAAAATTGAATTTTTTTTTTTTAAAAAAGGGAACCAAATAGAAAATTCGTGAAATTTTGGGTGATAAAAACATAATTAAATCATTACTACATTTATAATTTAGGGTAAAATATATTTTTGGTCCCTATAAAATAAATAAGTTTTGTTTTGGTCCTTATAATTTTTTCATTTCATTTTTATCCTCTCAAAATCTAAAATTAAGAAAAATGTCCTCACTGGTGATGTGGCAAATTTTTAACTTGCCATGTCATCAGCACCATTTTATAGATATTTATATGATTTATGTAGACCTGACAATTCGGGCTACCCAATCCAGCCCGATGTGGGTAACAAACTTTATTGAAGATATCTAGCCTTAAAATAAGTGTTCGAGCCTTACATTTTTATGAGTTTTGGTGGGTCACTCGACCTTTTATAGGTAGCAGACTTTATCTGGTTGGACTAAAAAGCACATAAGTTATTCGAGCTTCTAAAATAAATGCTCAAACCTTATATTTTTGCAGACCATCCAAATTTAATTAGTCCATTTTATTGACTCGAGATTTATGTGATATGTCTCCCTTACCAATGACCTGTTGTTTATATTAAGAATTTGAGATGACAAGTGGTTGTTGGCTGTTGTGAAAGGTAAAAGAATGATGTAATCATAAAAAAATAATCTTGGTTTGCCCATTAATATGCTGAATTATGTCACTGCTAAGCATTAATTCAAGTTATTATATTGGGAGATATCTATTGTATTTAAAATTATTTATTATATGTTTTGTACTATAACAAACATTTTAAATTAGATTTATAACATCAATTATGCATATCTACACACATATATAATGGTGGAGTAGGAAAAAAATTTCTAGGTGACAAGTAAGTCAAAAGCTGACGTGGTAAAAATAAACGATCGATGTCACAATACAATATCTCGCAGTTCAAATTAATATATTATGATAGCTAGATGTGTTGCACAATAAAAAGATATGTGAATATGTGAGAAATAGAATATATAATAAGGCTATTTCACTCTTAAGATTGAGGATTTTTTAAAACGGTAGAAGCTCACCTATAAAGATGATTCAATTAATCAAGCATCAAGAACATGAAATTAGTTAGGATTTAAAATTTAAGAATGTGCACATGTGTATACTATAGGATCAGTGAGCGTGACATCCTCATCAGATGGTTTCAACCACAGTAAGATTGGGAAATGATCGTGGCCGAGATCACGGGGATGGTCCGAGCGATAAACGTGGTGGTCCGAGGGTCCCTCCAGGCGGTTGACTACTTCTCCGGTGGTCGCTCCGGTACAGGGTGCGCGGTGGTGTACCTGCGAAGGCACTCCAACGCTCAAGTTAGTGGGGAAGATGATATGAGGGTGTATGGTGATAGATTCATTACCTCTGGCTTATGGGGTGAGGCCCCTTATATAGTCATGGGGTGCTACGACAGGGGGGAACATGGCAGGTGAGCAGGCACGCCTCCGCCGCCCTTCTCCTGCTACGGCCGTAATCCCCGGTGGCGTGTGTCAGATACTCTTACCTTTATCGGGGGTTGTAGGGGGCGCATTAAATGCGATGAGACTTGGTAGGTAAGCTACCTCTGGGGCTCTAGTCATAGGGTCCAAGGCTTCGTCGTTGTGGTGTGGGCATCCGACCGAGTACGCTGGGCGACCGTCTAGACCTATGGTTGGCGATCGTGTTGGTTCTTACGTTCGGGACATGGATCAGGCGATCGTCTCGTGAGGAGCCGCTTACGCCGTGGTCCGGATCAGTTGCCCTCCAGCGTGATGGTGGGCGAGCGGCTCACCATCGACGGTGTTGTTCGGCCCTGGGTGCTTACGCCGGGGTTCGGATCAGTTGCCCTCCAGCGTGATGGTGGGCGAGCGGCTCACCATCGACGGTGTTGTTCGGCCCTAGGTGCTTATGCCGAGGTCCGGATCAGTTGCCCTCCAACGCAGTAATGGATGAGTGGGTCACAACCGACGGTGATGCGTATGTTGTGATCGTTCATTCCGAGCCGAGCGGTTCGCCGTTACTGTGGAGTTTAGACCGACGTGGTCGCTTAGCTGCTCTGTTGCGTCGCGTCACGTCTTGTCGTCTGACCCTTCGTCTGGATCGGACATCGTGTGTCAGTTACTTTTGGGTGACGGTTCGTGAGAGTGTCACCACGTGGCGTGCGATCAATGGACAGGCTTTATCGAGACGCACGTTAATAACTGCTCATTATTACTGAGACGTGCGTCGCGCACGTCTCAGATTGTTTTTACTCTTTTGCCCTCCGTTTGGTAGGTGGAATTACATATTGGCCCTCGGTTGGGATTTGGCTGCCAATTTTCTCCCTGTGGGAAATTCCCCTTTTGCCCATGCCCTTTGCTCGTGACTTCTTGTCTCTAAGGGGAAAAGACTGTTCTGCCCTTGGATTTAAATTTATCTGAAGGCGGGAGTTACTTGCTCCTCACTTTGTCTTCGCTGCTTCCCCCCTCCCTCTGCATTCTCCTCTGTTTTTCCTTCTGCTTGCTTCTCCATTTTCGTCAGAGATTTGGAATCCCAAGCTTTCGTTCTCCATTCTTCGGTTGAGCATTCACTTGAGTTGCCTCCTTCCGCCGGTGCATTCTGGTGGTGGTTTCTCAGTGGGGTTCATTTTCCTTCCATAAGCCTTCTGCCACCGTGGTCCGCCGCGCCTTCTCTGCTTTTCCACCATATTCCTCAGGTACTGCTCCTTTCCCCACCGCTTTATTTGAGTTTCTGATTTTCATTAGCGTTATGGATCCTTTTGGGGTAGATAGTGGTGGGGAAGGGAGTAGTGACTCTCTGGAGGTGCTTGACGCGCCTCCGTCCACATGGCCGAGGTCCGCATCAAGGCCGAGCGCCGTACGTCCGCCTCCCCAGGCGTTGACTATACCCTCCATGTTTCGTTACTATGAAAGTGCGGCTGCGTCGGCTCGTGAAGAGGCCCGCGGACTCTCTCCGACCGAGCGGTCGGTTTTCGTGGGAGGTCTCTGCGCATCCTCTTCAGAAACCGATCCAGAATCGCTAGAGGAGAGTGCCGAGATCTCTGACCATAGTGATTCTTTTATTGAAGGTGATAATTACGGGTATATGGACGCTGCTAGCACTAGTGGGGGGGAGGTCACTAGCCGAGAGATGCGGGTCGCCGATCGCTACGCCTGGGTGGATTCCGAGGTGCTCGGAACTGTCTCTCGGTACTGTGGAGAAACCGAGGCGACTCTTCGTGCATCTTTGTTGGTGATGGAAGCATCTCATGATGAAGATTACCAGATATCTCCTCCTTCAGCATCCGATCGGGTTTGTCATTTGGGTGAGACGAATGCTGGTCACCTCTTTATGTATGCTTTCATGGTGCATAGGTTGAAGATCAGGTTGCCGTTCTCGGCCTTCCAAAAATCCATGTTGAAACATTACCGTGTGGCGCCGAGCCAACTTCACCCGAATGCCTGGGGTTTTATCAAGGCTTTTGAGGTCCTTTTTGTGCATTTAGGGATTACCCCGACGGTGGGGATTTTTACCTATTTCTTTGACGTTTGTCCGAGAAAAGCTGGACCGAAGGGGTGGGTCAGTCTTCGAGCGCATAGTGGTCGGCCGTTGCTGTCGTTGTATGTGGATTCGGCTAAGTCTTCCGGGGTCTCGTTCAAACGCGATTTCTTCAAAGTCGTCCCGAAGACTGGTGTTCTTCCTTTTTGGAGGAATTCTTGGGACGAGTTGGAGTCGTCGTTCAGCATTTACTGGAACAATCATCACTATGACTGGGGTCTGAAAACTTATTCCACATCGCTCGATGGCCTGAGTGAAGCCGAGAAGGCTGCGGTGTTTCTCTTGGAGGAGGCTATCAAAGAGAGGGGTGGTCGCCGTTATTCTTCTCGGGTGTTGGTGGATTCGCTTCCCGATCAGTTGACGGCCGCCCTAGGTTTGTTGTCTTGTAAGCTGTTTGTATTATAGTGTTAATTATAGGCTAACCCATTGTTTCTCTTTGGTTTGCAGAGGAAGAACAAATGAATCTCCGGGACCTGATGTTGAAGGCCAAAGCTATCGGCGTGGATGGGCCGAGGGGAAAGGAGTCCAGGAAGAGGAAGATTGCTGATGGGTCGGCCTCTACTCACTCGGGTAGCCAGAGCTTGCCTCCTCCCCCACCGACCGTTGAGGCCGAGAAGGTTCAGGAGCTTCAGTCTGGGGGTGAGGATAAGAAGATTGAGGCTGAGAGGAGGAAGAAGAAGACCAAGATTCCTCCCAAGGGTGATACCGATCGTTCCGAGGGTGATGGGGGAACTTCTGCTGGGGTCCCTGTCTTGACCGGGGCGGAGATTTTTGATGATGATTTCTCACCCGATCATCCTGCTGTTGTTTCTCAATTCTTTTCCCCGGAGATTCGCAGCAAGTTTGTTAAGGGTGAATTCTCCGTCCACTAGTGTCTTCAAGATGCCCAGGTTACTTACTTGCAGCAGGTTAGCCTGTTGCAGTATTTGCACAAGGACGTCCTTCCGGCGGCCGAGCGGGCAAAAGAGAGTTATGACAAGGCTCTGAAGGCGTCCACTTCGGCCATGGAGGAATGTGCGAAGCTGACAAGTGAGAAGGAGGCTCTCACTGTCCAGCTGGGGACGATCGGTAAGGAGAAGAAGGTTCTCGAGAAGAAGTTGGGGGAGATGGAACCCCTGAAGAAGGAGGTGGAGGACCTTGGCAAGGAACTTCTGGCGGCCGAGGAACGGCGTAAAGATGATTTGAGGAAGCAGAAGGAACTCCATGACGCCGAGGTCAGAGAACTTAAGCAAAAACTGGAGGCTGCTTTGGAGGGGGAGCGGAAGCAAGTGGCCGACACATTGAAGTATGTGGAAAAAGCGTTTGATGTGGCCATCGAACAGGTCAAGGTACGCAACCCGACTTATAATCTTGACACGCGTGGAATGTCTTATGAATACGAAGTCATTGATGGAGTCGTGGTCCTGGTTGATGGTGACAACAAAATCGAGGTTCCTCCAGAGGGTCTACCTTCCCCGACTGATACTCAGACTAGTGCTTGAAGCTCTTGTTTTGATGTAATTTCCTTTTGGTCGGCTTTGGCCTTATTTTGTAATGACTCAATTTACTATTATTAACGAAGTTTCTCATTTTCGTTCTTCCGATCGTATTTTTGTATGTCTTTTACCCGGCCTTCGTTGATTTATATGCTTGCATCGTTTTTCGTCGTACTTTATGTCTGATCACAGTTGTTAATGTATGCGTCGTATTCGGATGAGAAATTTCGTTTGCGAACCTCGTATTTTAGGTTATTCGCTGCTTGCGTCAGACCATGTTTATTCAGCGGTGTATGCCCTAGTTTTTAGGCCGAGGGTTTAGTTTCATTGATTTGTGAGGTTATTGACTGAGTATCTCGGTTTTCAGGCCGAGGATTTGGGTGTTTGCAAGTATTTGTACTGAATTCCCTGGTTTTCAGGTCGAGGGCGTGTTCTTAATGATCCTTTGGTTAGGGCGACTGGCTTTGTACATTAATTCCTTTAACTAAAATACATCCTTAGGTTATGGGCGTTCCAGTGCCGAGGGATGTCATTGCCACCAAGTGTTTCCAGTCGGTAGGCGCCTTTCCCTGTTGACTCTGTGATGCGGTAGGGTCCTTCCCAGCTGGGAGCTAGTTTTCCTTGCCGCGTGTTTCTTCCTCCAATGTCGGCTCTCCGTAGGACGAGGTCTCCCGTCTTGAACCTTCTTTCAACTACTTTGCTGTTGTATTTGGCCACTGCTCTTTGTTTCGCAGCTACCTCTCTGATGTGGGCGACCGCGGCGCTGTTCTTCTAAGAAATCCAACTCTTCCCGAATGAGCCGGTCGTTTTGTTCTTCGTCGTTTGTCTCGGTTCGCCAGCTAGGTTCGCCGATTTCAACCGGAATAACAGCCTCGGCCCCATGTGCCAGTCGAAAGGGGGTTTCCCCAGTGGACGAGTGTGGGGTCGTGCGGTATGCCCATAGAACATGGTCCAGCTGATCGGCCCATTTCCCCTTTGACTCATCCAATCTTCTCTTTAACCCTCGGAGGATCACTCTGTTGGCTGCCTCTGCCTGCCCGTTTGTTTGGGGGTGTTCTACAGAGGTAAAATGCTGCTTGATCTTCAGACCTTCCAACAGCTCCCTGAACCGCCGATCGGCAAACTGGGTCCCATTATCAGTTACTACTGCTTTTGGGATTCCGTATCTGCTGATTACATGTCTATAGAAGAACCTCTGGATTCTGGCAGAGGTGATGGTTGCCAAAGCTTCGGCTTCGATCCACTTGGTGAAGTGGTCGATGGCGACGATCAAAAATTTGACTTGACCTGGGGCCGGAAGGAAGGGTCCAAGGATGTCCATTCCCCATTTGAAGAAAGGCCATGGAGTTGAAGTGGTAGACATTCCTTGTGCCGGGGCGTTGTGGAAATCGGCATATTTTTGACAGGGATCGCACTTTTGAACATATTCAGCCGCATCCTTCTCCATGGTGGGCCAGTAGTAGCCGGCCCGAAGTGCCTTTTTAGCTAACGATCGTCCACCGAGGTGCTGACCGCAACTTCCTCCATGGATTTCTGCCAACACGTAATTTGCCTCACTAGGGCTTAAGCATTTGAGCATGGGGCAAGAGAAGCCCTTCCGGTACAAGCGATCGTCAACCAGTGTATACCAGGCGGCTTGCCTTTCTATCTTCTTGGCTTCTCTCCGAACGTCAGGGAGTGCTCCTGATTGGAGGTATGAGGTGATCGGAGTCATCCAGCAAGGTTCCTGATCGATTTGCATGCAGTGTTGCTTTCTCGTTGATGCTCGGTCTGGCGAGTGTCTCCTGGATGACCGTCCTATTATTCCCTGCCTTCTTCGTGCTTGCGAGCCTGGAGAGAACGTCGGCCCTAGTGTTTGATCCCTCGGTACATGCCGGAATTCGATCGTCTTGAACGCGCTTGCCGCCTTTTTTACTTTGTCAAGATATTTTTGGAGGATGGGTTCTCTGGCTTGGTGTTCACCATTTACTTGGGAGACCATGAGTTGTGAATCGCTGCAAAGGACGACTTCTTTGGCTCCAAGATCTTTTGCCAATTGTAAACCGGCCAAGCAGGCTTCATACTCGGCCTGATTATTGGAGGTTTGAAGTCGAACCTTAGTGATTGTTCAATAGTTACTCCGGTGCTATCTTCTAGCACCACACCTGCTCCGACCCCTTTCACGTTTGACGAACCGTCGACGAAGATGGTCCAGGCGGCTGATTTTTCTCTTTGTCCGTCGGTCATCTCCAAAACAAATCCGAGAGAACTTGGGACTTGATGGCTGTTCGAGGCTCATAAGAAATATCATGCTCTGATAGCTCGATTGCCCAAGTGATCATCCGCCCGGCGAGGTCTGGCTTGTGCAGTATCGAGCGGATGGGCAAATCCGTTCGGACGACGATAGAGTGTGCTTGAAAGTATGTTCGGAGACGCCGAGCGGCACTGATGATTGCATAGGCTGCCTTTTCAAGCTTCTGATATCTGAGCTCAGGTCCTTGGAGGCTTTTGCTTGTGAAGTATATCGGGCTTTGAGTGGTTGGTGACTCCTTGACGAGCACTGTGCTTACAACTTCTTCTCCCACTGATAGATATAGGTACAGTTTTTCCCCAAGCTGGGGCTTCACCAGTATTGGTGGTTTGGTCAGCGATTCTTTGAAGCTTTGAAAAGCTTCTTTGCATTCAAAGGTCCACTCGAATTGCTTCCCTTTCTTCAGTAGCTGATAGAGCGGGAGGGACTTGTGGGCTGATCGGGCAAGGAATCGAGTAAGTGCTGCTATTCTTCCAGTCAGCTGTTGTACCTCTTTGACCGACGACGGGCTCTTCATTTCCAAGATGGCTTTGCATTTGGCCGGGTTAGCCTCTATCCCTCTGCTTGTTAGCATATAACCAAGGAAATGGCCGGCCGGGACGCCGAACGTGCACTTGAGAGGGTTTAGCCTCATGTTGTGTTGCCGAAGCCTTTGAAAAACCTTCTCCAGGTCGGCCACAGGGTCTCCTCCATCGGCAGTTTTCACGATGATGTCATCAACATATACTTCCACTACTTCTCCGATCAGCCCGTCGAAGACTTTGGTCATCATCCTTTGGTATGTTGCTCCAGCGTTTTTTAGGCCGAACGACATCATGGTGTAGCAGTATGTGCCGTTGTCAGTCAGGAAGGCAGTTTTTTCCTCGTCATGAACATATATGGGGATTTGGTTATAACCAGAATAAGCGTCCATGAATGAGAGAAAGCGGTAGCCTGAGGAGTTATCAACTAACCTGTCGATATTTGGCAAAGGAAAGGGATCCTTTGGGCAAGCTTTGTTTAAGTCGGTGTAATCGACGCACATTCTCCACTTGCCGCTTGATTTTCTGACCAGGACGACGTTGGCAACCCAAGTGGCGTATTGGATCTCCCTAATGAATCCGGCTTTCAGGAGCTCGGCTGTTTGGTCTTTGATGGCTCGTTGTCTTTCTGGTCCGGTCTTCCTCTTTCTTTGCGTGATCGGCTTCATTCTGGGGTCGACAGAGAGCTTGTGGCAGCAGAACTCGGGGTCAATTCCGGGCATATCGGCTGCCGTCCATGCAAATAGGTCCGAGTTGTCCACGAGCAGCTTTTCCATTCTTTTTTGAATTCTGGGGGCAATCGAGCCCCCATCTTTGTATCTTGTCCTTCTTTCTCGCCTACATGGATGGGGCAAGTTTCTCCTTCTGGTGAGATTCTTTCCGATCCTCGGCCGCCTTTTCCCGAATCAACCCTTGGGTCAAGGTCAACGAGGGAGACATTATGCCTGGACCTGGTGACCGGGGCCTTGAGGCTTGGTGATGGTGGACTGCTTTTTAGGCTAAGGTTATAGCAAAACCTTGCCGCTTGCTGGTCTCCTTTGATCGTGGCCACCCCTCCTTCTCTGGTTGGGAATTTCAACGCCAGGTGCACTGTTGAAACAACTGCCCCAATGGCATTGAGGCTTGGTCTTCCCATTATGGCATTGTAAGAACTTTTGCAGGGGACCACAATGAACTTGCTCCTGATCGTCTTGCTTCCTCCTTTGCCCGTCAGTGTGACGAGCGCTTCCATGTACCCGAGGGGTTGGATACGATCGCCGGAGAAGCTTACGAGGTTGCTGTCATATGGCAAGAGGTCGCTTCTGCTAATCCCCATTTTCTCGAAGCAGTTTTCGTAAATGATATCGGTCGAGCTGCCCTGATCTATCAAAACTCTTTTTACCTCGGCGTTCGCAATGACGGCGGTGATCACCATGGGGTCATCGTGTCCTGGGAGAGTGTCTCCGAAGTCGCTACTATCAAAAGTTATGGTGGGAGTTGCTGGCGGTGGCGCCGTCCGGCGTGTCCTGGACCGATCATCATCCACATGCTGTACCTCCCTCAGGGCTCTTTTTCTTGAGTTGCTTGAGGATCCTCCTCCGCCGAATCCCCCGGCTATCATGTTGATAGTGATCCGAGGCTGTTGATCCTGATCTCTCGGCGGTGATCTGTCCCTTGCCTTTCTATCGGGACCTCCGCGGCCCCGCGGTGACCGGGAGCGGTGTCGTCTTCTCTCCTCTCTGGGGGGTGATCTACGGTCCTTTACCCGATCGCCCTGCCCCCGGCTGCCCCAGTCTTGCTTCTCTTTCTTCACATATCGGCCCAGGTTTCCATCGCGGATCAGCTGCTCAATGGCATCTTTCAACTGATAACAGTCATCAGTTTCGTGCCCATGGCTTTTGTGGAAGGCGCAATATCTGCTTTTGTCGCCGAGCGGGGACTTGATCGGCGGGGGTCTTTTGACTTCGGCTAGCTCCGCATGGTGGACTTCTTGCCAAATCCTCGAAAGGCTGCTGCTATTCAGGGGGGTATAGTTACCCTCGTATCGTCCCCTGAACTTCTTCTTCTCTTCCCTTTTGTCTTTTTTGTTTCTTTCTTCTTTCTCTGGTGCCCGGACTTCTTTCGCGGTCGTCGTTTTCGTCGTTCCTTCCAGGTGCAGCTCTTCGTTCACAAACTGGGCCGCTTGCTCCCGAAAAGCTGTCATATTGTGGACCCTGATCCTCCTTAGGGAGATAGCAAGTGGGGTGCCGGTACGCAGTGCTTCGACTTTGCAATGGAGCTGTACCTCGTCCGCGACGTTAGGTGTGAGGGCGATCTCCTTGTAGAAACGGGCCAGGAAATCTCGCAAGGTTTCGGATTCTCCTTGTTTCACCTTGGCGAGCGTGTGGGAGTCGCGGGGGATCTGGTTAGCCATGCTGAACCTTTTGGCGAAGGCTGCCGCTAGATCGTCCCACTTGTCGACGGAGTTTTGGGGGAGCGTTCGAAACCAGGTCAAGGCTTCCTCGTCCAAAGTCCGAGAGAAGCTCCTGCATATAATGTCGTCTTGAGCACCCAAGAAAAGCATCTCATTGAAGAATCTGTCCAGATGTCGGCCTGGGTCGGTCTCCCCAGTGTAGGAGGCAATGTTGCTAAAAGGCCTCAAGAATTTATCCGGTATCTCTACCTGTGCCAGTTTTGTGGTGAAGGGATGGGTAAAGGGACGATGCAAGGCGATTAGGCTCGGGAGGCCCGAAGTCGCGGCCGTGGGGGGCTGTTGTGACGGTCGGAGCGACCTGGACGACTGGTGTGGTTTCGGCGATCGGTGTGACTGGGGTAGCCTTGGGCGTGGCTTGCGTTTCCGCTTCTGTCTCCTTACTTGGCTTTACTGCTTCTTCATTTTCTTTTTTGGCCGACGCAGCCTGGGTGTCCCCGTGCTGTGAGGGAGTCGTTCTTCGGCTACGTCTGCGGGTGTGGCTCATCCGCTCGGTTGTGCGCACGGATGAGGACGTCTCGTCCGAAGAGGTTCCAGATGATGAATAGCTGGACTCCCGAGAGGGGAGGTCCCTGGTATGATATGTCCTCCGGGAGGTGGAGTCCTCCTGCTTCCCTCTTTCCGGCGAGATCTCCTCCGCGGGGCTGCCGGAACCAGGGACTCCAGGTATTTGATCCTCCTTTCCAATTCTCTTACGGTTCCGCTCCTCTTCCTCTTTCTTGGCGGGGTGGGTGGCTCCTCCTCGCTTGTGGGGGAGGTTTCTCTCCTCTTGGTTCTCTTGGGTGGTTTCCTTCTTCTGACTATGTTTCCGGGAGGTTTTAGGTGATAACTCTCTGATGAACTCCCGGTGGTGTGCACAGAGGGTGTTATCTCCTAAGGAGTGGCCCTCAAGGTTTGACGGGGGTCAGTCCTCGTTCTTGCTTCTTCCACCGGCGCTACTGCATGGGGCGGTGGGGGTTGGTTGTTGGTGGCTTCCATGCTTGGATGTGCGGACCAGATCTCAACAAAGGAGGTAGAGATGGTGGAACTTTGTTACACGTCCCCACAGATGGCGCCAAATGATCGTGGCCGAGATCACGGGGATGGTCCGAGCGATAAACGTGGTGGTCCGAGGGTCCCTCCAGGCGGTTGACTACTTCTCCGGTGGTCGCTCCGGTACAGGGTGCGCGGTGGTGTACCTGCGAAGGCACTCCAACGCTCAAGTTAGTGGGGAAGATGATATGAGCGTGTATGGTGATAGATTCATTACCTCTGGCTTATGGGGGTGAGGCCCCTTATATAGTCATGGGGTGCTACGACAGGGGGGAACATGGCAGGTGGAGCAGGCACGCCTCCGCCGCCCTTCTCCTGCTACGGCCGTAATCCCCGGTGGCGTGTGTCAGATACTCTTACCTTTATCGGGGGTTGTAGGGGGCGCATTAAATGCGATGAGACTTGGTAGGTAAGCTACCTCTGGGGCTCTAGTCATAGGGTCCAAGGCTTCGTCGTTGTGGTGTGGGCATCCGACCGAGTACGCTGGGCGACCGTCTAGACCTATGGTTGGCGATCGTGTTGGTTCTTACGTTCGGGACATGGATCAGGCGATCGTCTCGTGAGGAGCCGCTTACACCGTGGTCCGGATCAGGAAAAAAATAATTGTGGTGGATCTTTTCAGTAATCCTGGGTTGCTGATTGTGGCGGTGTTATTAGTGACCATTAAAGTGTCTTTGTCGTAGCTTTTCCTGCATTTAAGGCTTGTACTCAATCATGCAAGCTGAACTTTGGCATATTTTATTTGCTATTTGGTATTTCGCCCTATTTGGATATCGGAATACACAACCATGCATCATTTAAGCTACCAACGCTCACTTAAACAATATATGATATCAGAAACTGAAATAATATATGTATTATTGCAAAAGTGGCTACAATCATCCAAACATACTAATAAACTAAGGATACCTCCATACACGCGCTCTGACAAAAGAGAGCTAAGGGACACACATGTACAGGCATATCCTCCCAAAAGAATATAATGAAAATACATCAGAATCCCAACAAAAGACCTAATATGTCCATATACTAATCCTCCAATCCATAACAAAACAGGTAAACCGCTCCAAGCTCCTAGCTCATGGGCCTATGCGAGGAGGTACCGTGCATCTAAAATGTTGTCCACAAAACGTGTGGTGAGACAGAAGTCTCAGTGAATATAACTATGCAGCATGCAGTGTGGGGAGGAGCAGACAAATGATGCAACAAGAATAATTAAGGCAAATCAACATTTAATAGCTTGTCATGATCATAAGCATAAACATGAATGCATATGACCGGCATATCCCAGCCGGTAGGTTCTTATCACTTATATAACTGTGTTGCTAGACCTGAGCTCAGCTACAAGGAACGTCTCCCTTGGGCACTAATCACCACCATTGGGTACTAATCACCCTTATTAATTGGGTACTAATCCCCCAAGTCTTAAATCATCAACTGAAATAAATTCTTGTCTTTATTAAGTTTATCTGGGGCCAAAGGCCATGAGAAAATGTTCAACTCACCAATGGGTTCAATAATCATAAAACAATGTCATAATGCATGAAACAAGTAACCCTAACTTGGCAAAAATTCCCCTATCCAAGCTCTTACTCCACAAGATAAATCTATGCAATATCATCAAATAAAATGTCATATAACGATCATTCACAAGCATCAAGGAAAAGGTGGATAAGAATGGGGTACATAGAAGAGAAACAAGCTAAAGGAGTGTGAGTGTGTGAGTTATACTCACCACAAAGGAGCTCAAATAGAGAAGACGATGGAGGAGAAGGTGAATCCAAGCCTTGGAATGGTGGGAAAAGACCTCAAGAAAACCTTCTTCTTCCTTGATCCTTCTCTCTCTAATTCTCTCTCTCTAAAAACCCTAGGAAAGAAGTAACAATGGGGAAGAAGAAGGCTCTGCATTTTTTAAAAAATAAGGACGTGTTTGTGCGCTTGAGCGCGCTTCTGGGTTAGAGACAATTAACAGCAGACTCGCGCGCTTGAGCGCGCTCCTGGGCGCTTGAGCGCCCAAACCAGAATAAATTTTCTAGTTTGCTACAAGAACCAATTCTCACATGCTTAAATACTACCAAAACAAATTCCTCTCCCTCAAAACCAATTTCATTATAATTTTGACACCTATTTTAACTGAAACTTGGGATGTTACAATTCTACCCCCTTAAAACAATTTTGTCCCCAAAATTGACTAGAATTATAATTATGCAAAACAAACTTACCTCAATTAAAAAGCTCCGAAAATTGGGAACGAATATCATCTTATTTCTCCCATGTGGCCTCCTCAGGTGTCTGGCCTTCCCAAAACACCTTCACCAAAGGAATTGTCTTATTCCTCAGTGTCTTAACACTCCGATCGATAATATGTGCAGGTCTAGTGGGGACTGTGAGGTCCTCCATTAATTTTACCAATTCAGAGCTTATGGTTTGTGAAGGGTCATGGACATACTTTCTAAGCTAAGAGACATGGAATACGTCTTGGACGCTGGATAAGTGAGGTGACAAGGTTATCCTGTAAGCCAGAGGGTGATGGGTTTCTGGCAAGCGAACCACAAATCCAGCAGTATAATAGTAAGAAAGAGTATCGTATCCACAGGGAACGATTATTTATGTAGAACGAAATCGTATTTATCAAGAGAAAGCACAGTTTAGAGAGTATAATTGCAGAATGATAAAAAGAGTAGATGATTAATTGGAATTAGAAAGGTAGAGTTAGAGACACTTTACTTGGATCAGGACTGGATTTCATCTCATCACACCCATTGTGCATATAAAGACTATCTATTATTTTAGGTTTATTCTATAATAATGTAGACAAACTTTATTGCTAAGGCCCCTCGCCAGCGACCTTAACACTCAAGGATAAATTATGCGGGATCTCCCAGGCGATAGATTTATCTCGGCTTATTTCGCTCTCTTTTATTCAGTTTGTAAAGAATTAGACGATAAACGAGGCCTAGTGTTGTAGACGCGCCTTCGCTCCAGTACTATCACTACCTTATACTCATTAGGACACGCCTATGTTCGGATCCTGGATTGACAACCCCCTAATTCTCTACCTCCCTCTCACAGTCAATTTCCTCTTTAAGCACCATCTTTGTTGTTTCATCCTCTCCATGTTCTTCTTCTTCCTCTATTGCACCTTCTTCTTCTTCCTTTTCTTCTTCAGCTTCTCTTTCTTCTTCTTCTTCTTCTTCAGCCATATTGTCATTGATTTCCTCCCCTATCAGCTGAACAATGTCGCCGCACTGCTCTTCGGGGTTGGGTAATGCATTTGCTGAAGATTGCTTGGTCCAACGGTTGATCATATTTTCTATCTCATCTAGTACGAGGACAGCGGTGAGTCCTTCTCTTTCATAATACAGCTGAAACGGCATGAGTTCATCCCCCTTTTCTTTAATAAAATTGTCACTATCTGAATGCCCTTCTGAGATTTGTTCTGACTGTTGGTTAGCTATTGCTTCTGCTGTCTCTTCAATTGTTGCATCATGAGACTCTCTATTCTTGTTGAGCAGTTCCAACATGTTGTCAGTGTTTCTTCTTACTTCTTCTCTCTCCTTCTGAAGTCTTGACTCCCTTTGGTTTGCTAGTCGTGCTATCAGAGCATCATTCTTTCTTCTTGCTTCTTCTCTCTCCTTTTGAAATTGTATATTGCCTTGATGAATTTCTTCAATACTCTTACAAAGTCTTGACTTCTTTTGTTCTGCCATCTGTTTTAACAAAGCGCCAGTGCTTCGTCTTCTCTCTTCGCTCTCTTTCTGGAATTGTATATTGCTTTGATTGAATTCTTCCAAAAACTCATAAAATTGGGAGTCTCTTTGTTGATAGGAAGAGTAACTTTGTTGCTGTTGAAAAGAAGGTTGCATGTGGAGTGAAACATCATCTTGGTATCTCCCAAAATTCTGATTCTGGTAACTTTCCCAATCCTGTGAAAAATTGTTAGCATAATTGTTGTAATTAGAGAAGTTACCTTGAATCGGTGCATGAGAGGAGTAACTTGGTTCTTGCCACCTAACATAATCTCCGGGGGTTCTCCTTGGCTGATTCTGCCATGCATAAGCCATTTAACATTTATTTCACTTGAGGTAGTTGAGCAGAGAGTGTTGAGATTGTCTCCTTGAAATTTGTCCCCTTCTTCTTCTTGGGTGATCAGAGAGTGTTGAAATCGTCTCCTTAAGCTCTGCCCCTTTTTCTGTTACATGTTTTCTCAAGAGAAATAAGATGCTCAAACAAAGAGAAAACATAATAACAAATAATAATATTTATTTTTTTATAATAATAAATATTTTTTTATATTAAATAAATAATAATAATAATAATTTTTTTTAAGAAAATAAAATAATTAAAAATAAAATATTTTTGTTTTCTTCTCGACTTCTCCCTTGTCTCCTTTCCTTGTTTCTACTTTTGTTCTTCCTTGATGTCCTTCCTATTTCTGCTTCAATTTGTAGTTGATTTGGGGATACCTGACTTCTCAAAAGCAAAAACAAGAAACTTGAAAAAGGTAAGTGTGGAAGAAAAAATTTATAATAATAGAAAAACTATAAATTTCCTAAAATAATAAAAATTTCTTAAAATAATAAGAAGAATAAATAAAAGAAATCCTAAGATAGATATCCTTGATAAATAGACCTCAAAGATCTATACAAATTAGAATCGTTCCCCGGCAACGGCGCCAAAAATACTTGATGGGTTTCTGGCAAGCGAACCACAAATCCAGCAGTATAATAGTAAGAATGAGTATCGTATCCACAGGGAACAGTTATTTATGTAGAACGAAATCGTATTTATCAAGAGAAAGCACAGTTTAAAGAGTATAACTGCAGAATGATAAAGAGAGTAGATGATTAATCGGAATTAGAAAGGTAGAGTTAGAGACACTTTACTTGGATCAGGATTGGATTTCATCTCATCACACCCATTGTGCATATAAAGACTATCTATTATTTTAGGTTTATTCTATAATAATGTAGACAAACTTTATTGCTAAGGCCCCTCGCCAGCGACCTTAACACTCAAGGATAAATTATGTGGGATCTCCCAGGCGATAGATTTATCTCGGCTTATTTCGCTCTCTTTTATTCAGTTTGTAAAGAATTAGACGATAAACGAGGCCTAGTGTTGTAGACGCGTCTTCGCTCCAGTACTGTCACTACCTTATACTCATTAGGACACGCCTATGTTCGGATCCTGGATTGACAACCCCCTAATTCTCTACCTCCCTTTCACAGTCAATCTCCTCTTTAAGCACCATCTTTGTTGTTTCATCCTCTCCTTGTTCTTCTTCTTCCTCTGCTGCACCTTCTTCTTCTTCCTTTTCTTCTTCAGCTTCTCTTTCTTCTTCTTCTTCTTCAGCCAGATTGTCATTGATTTCCTCCCCTATCAGCTGAACAATTTCGTCGCACTGCTCTTCGGGGTTGGGTAATGCATTTGCTGAAGATTGCTTGGTCCAACGGTTGATCATATTTTCTATCTCATCTAGTACGAGGCCAGTGGTGAGTCCTTCTCTTTCACAATACAGCTGAAACGACATGAGTTCATCCCCCTTTTCTTTAATAAATTTTTCACTATCTGAATGCCCTTCTGAGATTTGTTCTGACTGTTGGTTAGCTATTGCATCTGCTGTCTCTTCAATTGTTGCATCATGAGACTCTCTCTTCTTGTTGAGCAGTTCCAACATGGTGTCAGTGTTTCTTCTTACTTCTTCTCTCTCCTTCTGAAGTCTTGACTCCCTTTGGTTTGCTAGTCGTGCTATCAGAGCATCATTCTTTCTTCTTGCTTCTTCTCTCTCCTTTTGAAATTGTATATTGCCTTGATGAATTTCTTCAATACTCTTACAAAGTCTTGACTTCTTTTGTTCTGCCATCTATTTTAACAAAGCGTTAGTGCTTCGTCTTCTCTCTTCGCTCTCTTTCTAGAATTGTATATTGCTTTGATTGAATTCTTTCAAAAACTCATAAAATTGGGAGTCTCTTTGTTGATAGGAAGGGTAGCTTTGTTGCTGTTGAAAAGAAGGTTGCATGTGGAGTGAAACATCATCTTGGTATCTCCCAAAATTCTGATTCTGGTAACTTCCCCAATCCTGTGAAAAATTGTTAGCATAATTGTTGTAATTAGAGAAGTTACCTTGAATCGGTGCATGAGAGGAGTAACTTGGTTCTTGCCACCTAACATAATCTCCAGGGGTTCTCCTTGGTTTGATTCTGCCATGCATAAGCCATTTAACATTTATTTCACTTGAGGTAGTTGAGCAGAGAGTGTTGAAATTGTCTCCTTGAAATTTGTCCCCTTCTTCTTCTTGGGTGATCAGAGAGTGATGACAACCTTTCAGTGGACCTCTAGACTGACAATGGCTAGGACCAATTTGGAGCTACTTGAAGTGCTTGGAGCTGAACCAAGCATGAGTCTTCCTTCATGAGGGTCAACCCTAAGTCACATGCAAGACTCAACTTAAGTAGGATTTTGTGATGTAATTAGTAATTCATGATGTAATTAGGACTTTATGATGTAATTAGGATATATTTGTCTTTTCTTTAATTAGGGGCGCCTATATAGGGGTTTTATTGGTTTAGTAGGTTTCCTTGCTACAAGGTGTAGGAGGTCATGGGGTCTAATCCCACATAGGATAGAAAATTAGCTCATCTTTTCTTTCCTATGTAGCTTTGGGCGCATTTTTGTGGGATTAGTGGCTAAAAACTTAGCTTAGCCAAATACCATTAGGAGCATGGGTTCAAACCCCATTGTGGTTGAGTTTTCACTCATCTTTTTATTTTCTCCCCCACTCCCTCATGTAAGTGGCCGCCCCCCACACTCCCCTCTCCTATATAATGGGCCCTCCTCTCTTGTATTTTCACACATCATTTTTAGAGTAAAGGCATTATGCCAAATTTTCTCCTCTCTTGAGAGTTGAGTGAGGCTTGGTGGTTGTTGCTTAAACCATGGTGAGACTTATCTAATTCTCTTGAATTAGTGGCGTCTGGCAATTGGACTTATCTGCTGCAGGAGGATTCTTGCTTCAGTGGCGTCCCTCCCTTTCTTTCCTCTCCACTTTTTCTTTCATTTTCCTTCATTTTCTTGCACTTTCTCACGCAAAATTAGCTGCTGTCCAGCACCTAATTTTCGTGAATTTCTTGCTATTTTGTGGTTCTAATTGGTTTGTTTTGCTCAATTCTAGATCCTGTGCAATTCTTGTCATCATTTGGTATCAAGAGCTTGATGGATTGAGCAATTTGGGGCTGTTTTGTGGCTGTTCTTGGGCGTGTGGCTGCACCTCATATGTGCAGAATTTTGCTTCATTTTAGTGTAATTCAATCCCTCTTTTCATTGTAATTTGGACTTGGACTGTTTCCCGGGCCCGAGGTGTCTTTCTACTACTACTTTGTGCTTGTCTGCTTGATTGAATTGGGTGATTATCTTGCTAGTTGGGGGCTGTTTTGGGCCGCTAATTCCCACCCCCTAGGTGTTTGATAAATTGTCTCTTAATTGCTCATACTTGTTCTTGAGTGATTTCTACATATAATTGCTATAAATTGCTTGTTTGTTGGTGAAGTGTGGTAAGAGGAGGCATTGTTGTCTTCATTTTTCCAAAGATCGTTCACCTACATTTTCTCCCAATCACCATTACATTGTCATCCCCCATATATCATCTCTTTACTTTCCGCTTTTAATTTCCGCCATTTAATTTCCGCTTCTCCCATCCCATTTAAATTCAGCTTTCCCCCTTTACTTTCAGTCATTTAATTTTCAGTCCTCCCCATCCTTTTAATTTCCGCTTCCCCCTTTACATTTCAGTCATTTACATTTCTGTCCTCCCCATCCTTTTAATTTCAGTTTCCCCCTTTACTTTCTTGCAATTTATTTTTGCGCAATTTTCTCCTTTCCTTTTGCCATTTTATGCGCATTTTTTGGGCTTATGTTTTGTTCATATTCTACTCTTGTTATGTCTGTTTGATTGGCATTCTGATTGCAAATTTGGATTGACTGCTATCTCTACCTAGAACTTTCCCTGTTTGATTGTGCAAAACGCTCACCTATAGGATCTTTTTTGGTTCATAGTGTTGGAAGAAGATCAACAAATCCTAATTGTTGATTTTCCTTCAAATTTAATTCCAAACTTAAAATTGAACCAAGCGCGTTTCTGTGACCACATTGGTCTTGTATAATCAACAAGGAAGTGCTAAGCAAATTTTTTGGCCATTTTTGAAATCAAGTTGCCATCACGTTTTTACAGTTTTTAGAAATCAGTTTATTCATTATTTTTGCTTTTCTGGACCACTTGGACTAGTTTAGTGTCAGAAAATTCCAAAAATATTACAGTAGGTTCAGTATATTTTCTTTTCATTGTGTACAAATTTCTGTAATTTTCTGTTGGGGAAAAAGTCAAAAAAAGAAAAAGAAGGCAAAAAAATATAAAGAGTACGTACGTGCCAAAAATAGAAAAAAAGGTGTAAAAAGCAAAAAAAAGGGTGCAAACGAAGAAAAAGACAAAAGACACCCAAAAAGAGAAAACATAATAACAAATAATAATATTTATTTTTTTTTATAATAATAAATATTTTTTTATATTAAATAAATAATAATAATAATAATTTTTTTTAAGAAAATAAAATAATTAAAAATAAAATATTTTTGTTTTCTTCTCGACTTCTCCCTTGTCTCCTTTCCTTGTTTCTACTTTTGTTCTTCCTTGATGTCCTTCCTATTTCTGCTTCAATTTGTAGTTGATTTGGGGATACCTGACTTCTCAAAAGCAAAAACAAGAAACTTGAAAAAGGTAAGTGTGGAAGAAAAAATTTATAATAATAGAAAAACTATAAATTTCCTAAAATAATAATAATTTCCTAAAATAATAAGAAGAATAAATAAAAGAAATCCTAAGATAGATATCCTTGATAAATAGACCTCAAAGATCTACACAAATTAGAACTGTTCCCCGGCAACGGCGCCAAAAATACTTGATGGGTTTCTGGAAAGCGAACCACAAATCCAGCAGTATAATAGTAAGAAAGAGTATCGTATCCACAGGGAACGATTATTTATGTAGAACGAAATCGTATTTATCAATAGAAAGCACAATTTAGAGAGTATAATTGCAGAATGATAAAGAGAGTAGATGATTAATCGGAATTAGAAAGGTAGAGTTAGAGACACTTTACTTGGATCAGGATTGGATTTCATCTCATCACACCCATTGTGCATATAAAGACTATCTATTATTTTAGGTTTATTCTATATTAATGTAGACAAACTTTATTGCTAAGGCCCCTTGCCAGCGACCTTAACACTCAAGGATAAATTATGCGGGATCTCCCAGGCGATAGATTTATCTCGGCTTATTTCGCTCTCTTTTATTTAGTTTATAAAGAATTAGACGATAAACGAGGCCTAGTGTTGTAGACGCGCCTTCGCTCCAGTACTGTCACTACCTTATACTCATTAGGACACGCCTATGTTCGGATCCTGGATTGACAACCCCCTAATTCTTTGCTACCGATTACTGGGTCCTATTGGTCGAATGCTCCTTCACTTAGAGTACTCACACTACCCCTCGCTCATTTGTAAACATCCCTTTTCGACCGTCAGTAGTGACCGAGTATTCTTATTCAATTAGAGAATGAGTTTCTTATGTCTAGGCTCCCCCATCCTCACTCCTAGTAATAACAGCTTTAGTTAAGACTAACCTATAACTCCAGACGCAAGCGTGGGAATTAGGAATAAGCACAGAATAAGACATACCACTGTTATAGATAGGGAGCTCATTAAAATAATAATATAGAATTTATATACACTCAAGGATAGAATCAATTACATCCAATCCTACTGGAGAGTTAACTACATGAAGTAGCCATACAAACCATCGAAGACGTTGTCACCATCTTCAATCCTCGTGAAAGCGCTCCTCCTCTCCTACTCTAAACTTAGCTTTGATACATAATCACTGAATTACAATGACTGTCTATCTCGCTAACCAACTAACTTCTTTGACTGACGCAAGAGGTTCCTATTTATAGATTAGGAAAGACAAAGCAAATTTGGGAAGAGATCCTCTTAAAAACGGCAACTGGGAAGCGATCTGTGTGTTCTGCGCTTCAAGTTGCGCTACAGCGCATGCTGTAGCGGAGGTTCCAGAGAGTTGCGCTTCACCTGCGCTATAGCGCGAGGTGAAGCGCAGCTAGCGTCCTGCAGCTTCAACTTTCCTCTTTTATTTGTTGATCTCTCCCCGAGACTGGTTTTCACACATTTGCCTTTCCTTATTTTCCCTTATTTTCTGATATCTTTATATTTATTGTGCAATCCTTGTTTATTTGGGAAGCTTGTCTGCAATATCTTTGATTGATTGACTCTGATCTCCTCATTAATGATTCAAATCTTCTTCACATCTTTAATTAATTGTCTTCAATCAATCTACAATCTTGCATAAATCCTCCTCATTTAATGCCATTTAATCTCTGAATTAAATCTTTGCAATAATCCTGCAAAAATCAGCAATAAATATATTAAAATAACATCAAATTCAAAACTAGGATTAATAAATACAAATTAGTAAATATTAAATAAAAAGGGATAAAAATGGGGTAAAATTATCATTTTGTCCTTGATAAGTGAAATAAAATATAATTTATCAACTATTTTTCACTTATCAGAGGGTAGGGCCAACCCTCTGCAGGATCTGAAACGGGCCAATGAATATGGGATTGAGCTTTTTGGCTATAATGGCTTGCCCAATGCCTGTGACAGGAGTTACTTTCAAAAACACTTGGTCCCCTTCCTCAAACTCTAATTCCTTTCTCCTTTTGTCAGCATAACTCTTCTGCCGGCTTTGGGCAGTGACAAACTTTTCCCTAATGACCCTAATCGTTTCTTTAGTTTCCTGCACTAACTCCGGACCTAACAGGGTTCTCTCACTCACCTCATACCAACACAGTGGAGATCTGCACTTTCTACCATACAGTGCCTCATAAGGTGCCATGCCTATGCTGCTATGGAAGCCATTGTTGTAGGCAAACTTTATGAGAGGTAGGTACCTATCCCAACCACTCTGCTCCTCTAACACACAAGCCCTAAGCATATCCTCTAGGGTTTGGATGGTCTTCTCAGACTGACCGTCAGTTTGAGGGTGGTAAGCGGTACTAAACCTAAGTTTAGTCCCGAAGGCCTAATGAAGCGCACACCAAAACCTAGAGGTGAACCTAGGTTCTCTATCTGAAATGATTGTAGAGGGAATGCCATGGAGCTTAACAATCTCCTTGACATACAGGTCTGCTAACTTGTTCAGGGAATAGGTATTCCTAATCGGTAGGAAATGGGCCGACTTAGTCAGCCGGTCCATAATGACCCAAATGGCATCAAACCCTGCTTGGACTCGAGGTGATCCTACCACAAAGTCCATAGCTATACTCTCCCACTTCCAATCAGGGATTTCTAAAGGCATAAGGGTTCCTGATGGTTTCTGGTGTTCTATCTTAACCTGTTGGCACACTGAACACCTAAAAACATAGTTTGCTATCTCCCTCTTCATGTCATCCCACCAAAACATCTTCCTCACGTCCCGGTACATCTTGGTAGTGCCAGGATGTATTGAGAACTTGCCCATATGGGCCTCCTCTAGAATCTATTGTCTGAGACTACCACCTTAGGGACACAGACTCTCCCGTGGAAGAGAATCATCCTATCCTCCGACTCAGAAAACCCTGGCTGCTCTCTCCTATCTTGGAGGCCTGGGTCCGAACCCTGGGCCTCCTTAATCTGAGCTCTATGCTCACTGGTGACCTCTAGTCTGTGGAGTTTCAAACTACCCTCTCCAACCTCAACATTAAGGCTCAGGTTTCTAAAGTCCTTTAGTAACCCCATCTCATGTACCATTATAGATGACACATGTAGGGATTTTCTACTGAGGCTGTCAGCCACTACATTGGCCTTGCCCGGATGGTACCTTAGCTCAAAATCATAATCCTTCAGGAACTCCATCCACCTCCTCTACCTCATGTTGAGTTCTTTTTTATCAAAGAGGTATTTCAAACTCTTATGATCACTAAAGACTCCAAACCTCACACCAAAGAGGTAATGCCTCCAAATCTTGAGGGCAAATACCACGGTCGCTAGTTCTAAGTCATGGGTAGGGTAATTATCTTCATGGGGTCTCAAGTTCCTATAGGCATAAGCCACTACCCTCCTCTCTTGCATCAACACACACCCTAACCCCTTCCCAAAGGCATCACTATAAACCTCGAAGGTTTTGGACAAATTCGGTAACACAAGCACCGTGACGGTGGCCAATCTCTCCTTAAGCTCTGAGAAGCTCCTTTCACACTTCTCATCCCACATAAAGGCTTGACCCTTACGAGTCAGTCTAGTTAGGGGCAAGGCTGGCTGGGAGAATCCCTTGATAAATCTCCGGTAGTAGTCGACCAATCCTAAGAAACTCCTAATTTTCGTGATGGTCTTAGGCTTTTCCCATTCAAGGACGACTTCTACCTTGCTAGGGTCAACAGACGCACCTTCCCTAGAAATCACATGTCCTAAGAAATGGACCCTATCCATCCAGAACTCAAATTTTTTCTGGGTTGGCAAACAATCTCTTTTCTCTCAGAACCCCCAGGACAACCCTAAGGTGTTGCTCATGCTCTTGTAAGCTCCGGGAGTAGATCAAGATCTCATCGATGAACACAACGACAAATTGATCAAGGTAGGGCCGGAAAATCCGATTCATGTAGTCCATGAATACAACAAGAGCATTGGTTAAGCCAAAAGGCATCACCAAATACTCATAGTGCCCGTATCTAGTCCTAAAGGCAATCTTTGGTATATCCTCACCTCTAATATTGATCTGGTGATAACCAGACCTCAAATTTATCTTAGAAAAGACCGAAGCACCTCTAAGTTGATCTAAAAGGTCATTTATCCTGGGTAAGGGATACTTATTCTTAATGGTAACCTTATTTAGCTGCCTATAGTCTACACACAATCTCATACTCTCATTCTTCTTTTTCACCAAGAGCACTAATGCTCCCTAGGGTGACACACTAGGCCTAATGAACCTCTTGGCTATAAGGTCTTCTAATTGAGTCTTAAGCTCACTAAGCTTTAGTGGGAACATTTTATAGGGTGCCTTAGAAATGGGCCTTGTGCCCGGTACCAAGTCAATGGTAAAGTCTATCTCTCGGTCCGGAGGTAAACTGGTTACCTCACTAGTGAAAACATCTTGAAACTCCCTAACCGTTGCTACACTGCCTAGATCAATACCAGATTCTAGAGTTGAGGAAAGTAATAAAATAAAACAACTACTCCCATTATTCAGGCATTTAGACATCTGGGTATTACTAGACAGAAGCACTGGCGGTTTCTCCCCAGAAAGAGGAGGGAGAACCGGGAATACAACCTCTTTATTGAAGCAATCAAGCATGACTTGGTTCTGGGACAACCAACTTATGCCGAGGATTATGTCTATACCCCTCAAAGGAAAACAAATCAAATCAACATCGAAGGCCTTCCCTTGTATAACAATAGGGCATCTAGGACACACAAGGGAAGAGGGGATTGCCTCCTTGGCTGGGATAATTACATTTAAGTTGTAGGGTAAAGGGGTAGCATGCAATTTCAAGTTCTTCACACAATTATAAGAAATGAAAGAATGACTAGCTCTCGAATCATAAAGTACAATTATAGGGATACCTCCTAAAGTACATGTACCTCTAATCAAATTATCGCCCGAAGCTGCCGTCTCAGCACTGATGGTATAAACTCTCCCGGTGGCTTAGGGTTTGGGAGTCGCTTTTCTCTTAGGACACTTGTGCGGCATGTGACCTGGTTCCTTGCAGAAGAAACAAAGACGCTGGCTCGCGAAGCACTCCCCACTGTGGTTCTTGCCACACTTAGGGCAAGTGGGAATACTAGGAGTGAAGGGAAGAATGAGCTGCTTGCCCTTGCCCTTGCCGCCCTGAAATGGTGCCCGAGTGTTCCTCGCTACAGGTGCTTCTTCCCATTTCCTCTTGCCTTCCACCCAAGTCTTGGTAGCTGGCTTGGGTGCTTCCTCCACCAAGCTTTACTCCACTACTAGACATTTAGTGACCAGAGCGGAAAACTCCCTTAGCTGGAAGGCGGCCACCACCCTCTTTATTTCGGGTTTTAGGCCTGACTCGAAGTGGGAGCACTTCCAACCTTCATTGGGGTTGGCTTGGAGGAGGGTGTGGTATTTGGAGAGCTCCTCAAAATTGGCCACATATTGGCCCACCATCATGTTGCCCTGCTTGAGTTGTAGGAATTCCATCTCCTTCTGCTTCCTGACTGGCTCCGGGAAATACTTCTCTAGGAATAGTGCTTGAAATCCATCCCAAGAGAATGGTGTCTCTGCTGCATCTTTCCCCAATCTAGCGCTCTTCCACCAATTCTCCGCTTCACCTTGCAACATGAAGGTGGCAAAGTGGACCTTGAAGTCTTCTGAGCATGCCATGACCTCAAAGATTTTGTTCATGGCGTTCAGCCATGAGTTTGCCGCCTTGGGATCATAAGCTCCTAGCTCTTGGGCCTGTGCGAGGAGGTACCTGTGCATCTAAAATGTTGTCCACAAAACGTGTGGTGAGACAGGAGTCCAAGTGAATATAACTATACGACATGCAGTGTGGGGAGGAGCAGACAAATGATGCAACAAGAATAATTAAGGCAAATCAACATTTAACATCTTGTCATGATCATAAGCATAAACATGAATGCACATGACCGGCATAACCTAGTCGACGGGTTCTTATCACTTATATAACTGTGTGGCTAGACCTGATATCAGCTACAAGGAACGTCTCCCTTGGGCACTAATCACCACCACTGGGTACTAATCACTCTTATTAATTGGGTACTAATCCCCCAAGTCTTAAATCATCAATTGAAATACATTCTTGTCTTTATTAAGTTTATCTGGGGCCAAAGGCCATGAGAAAATGTTCAACTTACCAATGGGTTCAATAATCATAAAACAATGTCATAATGCATGAAACATGTAACCCTAACTTGGCAAAAATTCCCATATCCAAGCTCTTACTCCACAAGATAAATATATGCAATATCATCAAATAAAATGTCATACAACAATCATTCACAAGCATCAAGGAAAGGGTGGATAAGAATGTGGTACATAGAAGAGAAACAAGCTAAAGGAGTGTGAGTGTGTGAGTTATACTCACCACAAAGGAGCTCAATTGGAGAACAGGATGGAGGGGAAGGTGAATCCAAGCCTTGGAATGGTGGGGAAAGACCTCAAGCAAGCCTTCTTCTTCTTCCTTGCTCCTTCTCTCTCTAAGTCTCTCTCTCTATCTCTTTCTCTAAAAACCCTAGGAAAGAAGTAAAAATGGGGAAGAAGAAGGCTCTGTGTTTTTTAAAAAAATAGGGACGCATTTCGCGCACTTGAGCGCCCAAAGTTTATGTCTTAGAGACAATTAACAACGGACTCGCACGCTTGAGCGCCCAAAGTTTCTATCTTGGAGACAATTAACAGCAGACTCGCGCGCTTGAGCGCGCTCCTGGGCGCTTGAGCGCCCAAACCAGAATAAAATTTTCTGGTTTGCTGCAAGAACCAATTCTCACATGCTCAAATACTACCAAAACAAATTCCTTTCCCTCAAAACCAATTTCATTATCATTTTGACATCTATTATAACTGAAACTTGGGATGTTACACCTCTTATATCCTATTTTTGCTATTTGTGAATGATATAATTTTGGTGGTTGGGGCCTTTGAGATATAGGTGTAAGAACCATGAGAAATCTTAAACCATTTTGCTCTTCAAAAGATAAGGCCAAATTATTATCTATGAAAAGTCTAATGTGATTTTTTCTCTCTAAGTATGTTCCTCACAATAGATTGCATGTCTCAGTGAAATCTGAGGTATTTTAATGACAAGTGACCTAAGAAAGTACTTAGGGGTGCCTATTCTTCATTCTATGATTTCTAAATGTCTTTCTTCCTTGTTGTCAAGGTAAGGAAGAAGCTAATAGATTGGAAGGTTTAATCTTTATTTTTGCATGTAAAGCACACTAGCATGAACATCCATCCTCAATATCCCCCCCTCAATCCCAAATGAATTTATGTAATGAGATAGAGGGAATTTGCAGGAGCTTCATATAGGGATCGACATCAACAAAGTAGAAATTGCATCTTGTTTCTTAGGAAAAGATTTGTTTATCAAAAGTTGAAGGTGGGCTCAGGTTTAAAAATATCAAACTCGTGAATATGACCTATTAACTAAATTGGGCTAGCTAATCATCAGGATTTTGGATGCATTACGTGTCTATATACCCAAGGCAAAGTATAATTAGTATAATGTTGTAATTTTAGACATAAAAGCAACTAATATAGACTTTCAAGTTTAGAAATGTATGGTAATGCTTGAAAACATGTGTAAGGAGGGGACTTGTTGGGTGTTAGGCAATGGTAATCTAGCTCTCTTTTGGAAGGACAATATCATTCCTTATGTTGGTTGTCTGACCAATCACTACACTAAAAAAGTTCTAGATTGGCAAGTCAATTTTCTATTGAATTTTTTTTCTAATGTTGGGACTTTGAGTTTTTTGTAGGTGTTTCCCATGCATATTTGTAACTTGTCAACTAACATTAAATCTCCTATCAAAGGGCTAAATAAAGAACTGATGTGAACTCAATTGACATGAATTCAAATTTATGAATCTACTATGATTGAAAGATATCAAGAATGAAGAACAATAACAAAAATAAACAAAAAGATGGAATAAGGTAAGAAATTATCACAGAGTTGAAGCGGAGCCACAACCTAGAAAGAGGTTGATAATCTAGGAAACGCCACAAGGTTGAAAAGCCTTGATGAGTTCAAGTGGTTCTTCAAGAACTCGAGACACAAGCTCTCACAGAGGGAAATCCCAATTTGATTAAAATTCAAAGTCTAACATGTGTATCATGTACAACCATTATAAAGTGAATTAGGAGCATTACAATCCCATTAATGGAACTAAAAGCATTGAAAACCCACTAACTAAGTCTATCGGTTGAAACAAGTCCAGAAACCAACATAGAAGTAATTAATAAAACTTATCCCTTTAATAATAACTAGCCGACTGGAAGCATGCGTGGCCGAATAGAAGACGCCTAACCGGATGATAGATGTGCGGATGCCTAGCTGGATGAAAGGTGTGCGGATGCCTAGCCAGATGACATAATGTTGGCTGGCTGAAATAGTCCTCACAAAAGTAACCAACTGGCTTGCAATACTTATTGAACTAGCAACCGACTTGCAACACTTATTCAACTAGCAATTGACTTGCAACACTTATTGAACTAAATGAACTAGACAGTTGACCAATCCGGTTCCTTCTCCTCAAGGCTTGGGCTGGCCAGATCAAACATTACTTCAAGGCCCGGACTTGTCGGTTCAAACAACAAGGCCACCATTTGATTAAGTCTCTCAGTAGCCTTCTTTGTCCAGGACCTGGTCATTCCCCCCCAATCTGGTTATACCTTCGCTGTTAATCCTCCTCCTGTGTCCTCATCAAGAACTTTCATCTCAAATATTTTCATCTAATGGAGAAGTCTCTATGAAATTTGCACATCATACTAATCCAAGTTCTCTATTGCAAATAAGATTCCCTCCTCGTATTCTAGTTCACATTTGGAGTTGGTTAAGGCCTCTTGCAATAAAGTTCTATGTGGACATTCTCCCATGGTAAGCTTTCTACCATCATTGAATGTACAACTAAGTTGTAACTTGCCCTGGGTGTAAGTTTTCTATGAAGACTTGATGTATACATAGAAATATTATGATATTTATTATGGATATTTGAGCCTTAATCTTTGACCAAAGAAATTTGGTTGCTTTCTTCAATGTGGGCTTATTAGATTGGCTTGCAAGAAACCTTATGGACAACTTTGCTCATCCTCGAAAGCTGGAATGGAACCTTCTCTCTCTCATCAAATTTTGGTAAACATGGAAGGATTAAAATAATTTATTGTTGTCTAGGATGTCCAAATTTCCATGTAACATATTCCTCCACATACTTAATTACACTTGATTAGTTATAGGTGCTTTTTCTAGCTTTATATTGAAGTTGCATGATAACAATAAAAAAGAATTATGTGTTCATTGAGATTATCTCCCATTGGTTACATCAAATTGAATGTGGATGGTTTAGTGAGGAGTTCCTTTGGCAATGTTGCTTATAAATGTATCATAAAAAATGAGTATGGGGATTTTATTAAAGGTTTTTTTTTTGTGTAACCTTGGCATTTACTCATCTTTAAAGGCAAAGCTATGTGGGCTTTTTTTGTGAGCTCAATTTGGATTCTAGTACGAAGATCACCAAGATCATAATGAAACTTGACTCTTAAGTAGCTTTGAAGCTTTGTGCAAGTAAGTGTTCTCAATTGCGTCATTGCTATAATCTAGTGTGAGATAACAAAGAGATATTGAATTCCTTTCATTGGTTGTTGTTTTAGGACACACTTATAAGGAAAAACCAATATATGTGAATGTCGCTTAGCTATATATGAGTCGCCATATTTAGCTTTCAAGTCAGCATTTCAATTCCAGTCCCTTTTCTCTTGTTTCTCTTACCAAGGAGGACCAACGGGGAAGGAAAAGTGTTAGTAATACACTCTCTTTAACACACTCCTTGTAATTGGTTAAAAGTCATATAAGATCCACATATTTTGATGGGACCCATATGAATTTTAACTAATCACGTGGAATATGTTAGAGTGTGTTAGTAGCACTCCTCATGGGGAAGAGCTTGTCTTTCATTGTGTTGTGTTGTATAATTTTGAGCTGTAAACCTAATCGAATATAAAAAAAGAGAAAGGTCAATAAAACATTTAAAAATAAGAATAAGATAAGGATAATATTAAAAAAAGTAGTAATAATAAAAAATGTTAAAAATTAAAACACACTTCACTAATAATTAACATATTAAATAAACATAAAAAATTTGTTGAAAATTCCAAAGCTTTTTATAAATATAAATGCAAAGTTCATAAATTTAAATTTAACACAATATACCAAATTAATAAAGTTAAATAAGAGTGTGCCTTCATTTATAATCACTCTCATAAAAAGTTTTATTTACAATAGATATAGATACATTTTATAACATAAAATATTTTTCAATATTATTTTTTAAATATTAAAAATATCATATAATACATGGAATATTTTCTAATTTATCTACAAAATTAAGGAGAGAGATTTTAAATTCCTTTAAGCATATGCTGGAAAACAATTTTTAAAGACCATGAGTTAAAAGTTAACCCTAGTTAAGGTTTTTGGGTCCCAATCCATTATAAAAAGGTGTGTTTGGGTGAAGAATAAAAGAGAAAAAGAAAAATAGATAAGAAAAAAAGAAAACCTAAGCAGCAAAACACTGGGTTTCCATTTTTCACTAGTAAATTGGGGCAAATTAGATTCTTCACAGTTTCTGAGGGCCTTGACAGATGGGTCACTGTACATGGTGACCGTCTTCTCAGATTCAAATTCCTCAACGTCACAGCCCTTTCTCCAATTAGGTAATTCCACTCAATCATTACCCATTTTCATCCTCACTTCACTCTTGTCTTTGCTGTTCAACTGTTCCTTAGATTTGGGATACGCCCTCGCTCTAGGGTTTCAGATTAACGAGCTGAATTGCGTACTTTTTCAAATTTCTGAATTTTGACCGTTGTGAGTTGTTTTGAAATGCGCAGGCCCTGTAGATCCGTGGCGGGATTCTGTTGACTTCGAATTCGGTGTCCGAGAAACACAAATAGAGGTTGATTTCCGAACATTTCGCACTCCCTTGTCTTAACATTTTTGCTTCTCTTGTCCATTTTCTTTATATTAAGCTTCGCTTCCAAGTGTTTGTGGTGTTCTGAATTTCGCATCTTTTGCGTTGCGTGAATTTCGCATATTTATTGGATCATTTGAGGGATTTTTAGTTCGTGTCGACAATTCAATTTCTATTTTTTTTGTTTATTATTGTTATTATTATTAATTTTGATGATTCAAGATTGGTACTTTTCATTTGTGATTGGTTCTTGCTAGCTACCGGGGATCATGAAATACGTTATTATTGCTGTACTGTATCCAAAGGAGTAAAAAATGACTAAGAAAGATGCAATTATTGATCATTGTATGGAGTTGAGTTTAAAAATTAATAGTTGATCTCTAAAAGATATTTACCGTGTTCAAAGGTGCTGCTAGTTGCATCTTGGATGGGTTCACAAGTAATATTTATATGATCTGTGGTAGTTTGCCAGTTTGCTGTTCATTTTTATTGAGATCTGTCATACACATACTCTTTATTAAACAAAAAAGAAAAAATAGACTTACAATCTAACACATGATTATATATATTTTAAACTTGGTCTAACTTTCAGTGTTGGTGAGCAACTGAGCATGGAGACAAAGGAAATTTTCAAAATCTATTATTAGATATGTGGATGGATTCTATATAAGCATTTAAGTAGGTTATTCTAGTATATACGGATTGTCTTATTGCTATACCTGGAACAATATTAAGTAACAGAGAACAATTGAAGACACTAAACATTGTACTGCATTCTCTGTCAATGGAACGTTCTATTTACATATACATATTTTGGTTTGGGAACAACTATAGCATCGGAAAGGAATCTTTTAGGCATAGGAAATCTAACTATGGGCCTTATTGTCAAAGTTAAATTTGAAAGTGACTGTGTAACTTTCGTAGTGGCTACTGATGTGATATCTGCAATATTTATTATAAGAAAATGTTGAATTGCTCTCAGACCTTATTATGCTGCTCTCAAGGGGAGTTTATGTAAAAGCAACATGTCATAAACATGCTCATGTAGTCATGTTTACCTTTCCTGCTGTTTAAAAAGGGTACCTGGTTATTTGTCATGACGTGTAAGTGTAAGTGTGTAACTATACAAGTCAGGGATACGTAAGTTCTATACATTAATATGCTGGCTTAATATTGCAAAGTCTCTTTCTACATAAGTTCCAGCAATATTATAATTGAAAATCAAGGATCACCTGATAGAAAACAAAGGTTGACATTGAAAATGATGCAATGTCATTCTTGCATATCTTGTTTCCATGAAATATCGTTGTGATATTAACTTGTGTAGTTGCAAGGCCTGGTTAGAGATCATGTCCACAGGATTTTCTGATTTAGGGCCACGTGCACGGGATGTGTCTTATCATTTCTCCTCATTTTTCTTCATTTTCATTTATGATGACTTTATAATCTTTCAGTTGTTCCCTAGATGTAAATAACACTTTTTGTCTCTCTTTGGCACATGCATAAGATATCTTGTTCCATACATGTGATCTAGAGGTTTCATTTCATATGATAATGCAATGCAAGTGATGTCAAGTTTAATTGTTAAAAATAAAAATTCTTTACAAGGTGATCACATAATTTCATAACTCCGTATTTTTCACTAATAGCTTTGAATATCTGTATGTGATGCATACTTTGAAAAGCTGATTTACTTATAATTGTTGCTCCACAGTACCTAAATCTTAATAACTTTAGTGGCACGTCTCATTTTTTTTCTCCATTGGTTCAGGTACAGGATTAAGGGGTTTCATCTGGCAAAGGTGGCATGCTATAGAATCCAGTGTTCATGGTTAAATTATTTGTCTTTTAGCTAGCTGAGGAAGCAACATATCAAGAGTTTAGGCAACTGGAAAATGATGGAGTGCAACAAAGATGAGGCAGTTAGGGCCAAAGAAATAGCAGAGAGGAAATTTTCAGAAAGGGAATATATTGGTGCAAAGAAATTTGCTCTCAAGGCTCTAAATCTGTACCCTGATTTGGAGGATCTTTCCCAGTTTTTGACAACAATTGATATTTACATCTCTGCTGAGAATAAAGTAAGTGGAGAAATGGATTGGTATGGTATACTTGGAGTGAGCCCCTTTGCTGATGAGGAGACAGTTAGAAAGCAGTACAGGAAGCTGGCTCTCTCCCTTCACCCTGACAAAAACAAGTCTTTGGGTGCAGAGGGTGCATTTAAGCTGGTTTCAGAAGCATGGAGTTTGCTATCAGATAAGACCAAGAGACTAGAATATAACCAGAAGAGGAGTTCGAAAGGTTTCCAACACAATACACCCCACCATGCCGGATCTCAACCAGATGTGCCCGGTTCAAATGGTTTTTATAATTTTAAGAAGAATGTAACTTCGAATGTGAGAACTGGAAATAATAATGCTCGGGCACCTTCAACTTCAGTTCCTCCTCCTCATAAAAAGGCTGAAACCTTTTGGACTATCTGTAATCGGTGCAGGACACATTATGAATATCTCAGGATTTATTTGAATCATACCCTTTTATGTCCCAACTGTAATGAAGCTTTTGTGGCTGTAGAGAGGGGTCCGCCTCCCAATGTTTTTAAGTCATCAAATTGGCCGTCCCATCAACGGCATCAAAATTCTCAACATCATGCTGGAAGTAATAATACAAACTTTCAGTGGGGTTCTCACTCCAAAATGGCTGGGTTTGGTAGCACGGATGGGTCACCATCTGTTTCTGCACAAGCTGCAAGTGTTGTGCAGCAGGCAAGTGAGAAAGTGAGGAGAGAGGGAACACTATCAATTGCTGAATGGGAGAGGAGTCAAATGTCTAAGAGGACTGAAGGTTCTTTTCATAAAGTTGAAAAACCTATGAAAAAGAGGAAGACAGAGGATATTCGCATGAATGGTTACCAAGGATATATGGCAAATCATATGGCTATGCGACATGGAGCAGCAGGTTTTGGCAGTGTTTCTGAATCAGGAAAGCCTAACTTGGAAACAGAAAGGAAGTATGGTTTTTCAGGTCTTACTGGCCAGCATTACAGCACCAGAGAGTTGTCAATGTTTGAAGTACGAAACATGTTGATGGATAAGTCACGGTTGGAAATTCGTAAGAAACTTGAAGAATGGAGATTAATGGCTGAAGCTAAGATTATCAACAAGGACAAGGAGAATAAGAGACAGAAGAGCACATATAATGGCAAGACAACTGGTTCAGAGAAGTATGGAGATTCCACTGTTAATGGTAACAGGAATCTGGACATTGATTCCTTCCCTGTCGCATCTGATGACACTGTTAAGAATAGCCAAGCCTATGTTACAATCAATGTTCCAGACCCTGATTTTCACAATTTTGACTTGGATAGAGCTGAAAATTCCTTTGCGGAGGACCAAGTCTGGGCTGCTTATGATGATGACGACGGAATGCCTCGATATTATGCTAGAATTCACAAGGTGATCTCCATAAACCCATTTAGAATGCGGATCAGTTGGCTTAACTCTCGAAGCAATAGTGAATTGGGCCCAATTGATTGGGTAGGTTCTGGTTTTTATAAAACTTGTGGGGACTTCAGGACTGGCAAGCATGAAATAACTGAATCATTAAATTCATTTTCACACAAGGTTAGGTGGACAAAAGGCACCAGAGGAGTTGTTCACATCTTTCCTGGAAAAGGGGAAGTCTGGGCTCTATATAGAAACTGGTCTCCTGATTGGAATGAACATACTCCAGATGAGGTGATACACAAGTATGATATGGTGGAGGTGCTTGATGATTTCAGTGAAGAGCAAGGTATATTAGTTACCCCACTTGTTAAGGTTGCTGGCTTTAGAACAGTGTTTCAAAGGCACATGGACCAAGATCAGGTTAGGAGGATTCCTAAAGAGGAGATGTTTCGATTCTCTCATCAGGTTCCTAATTACTTGCTTACTGGCCAAGAAGCTCATAATGCTCCAAAGGGTTGTCGTGAATTGGATCCAGCAGCTACTCCTTTAGATCTCCTTCAGATCTTAACAGAAGCTAATGAGGCACCAGATAATGTTTAGAAAAGCCTAAGGAAGACACATAACCCCAGTTCGCCTGAAGAACATGCATTTAGAATGGGGGAGAGAAGAATGTGCTTCAAAACCTTGTAGAGCAGAAATGTTAAAGGAGGATGGTAAACAGAAAAAGGGATGATAGATGACACAATGCACAGCATAGAGAAGTTGGTGTGACTGATGATGCAATAGGCTTGAGAAATTAAAATGAAGATTGGTGAAAATACACTCTCTTACATGACTCTTGATTTTGTAAGCCTGACCAAGATAATCTGTAGCGTCTTTTGGTGTCATAATTGGATCGAAGGGATCCACAGCTTTTCGGTTTTTGTTGTATAATTTTCAGACATGTTATTCTAGACTTATGGATGTCCATACTCAATGGCGAACGCAGTTATCATTCATCATTCTGCAAGCAAAATGATTAGTTAGATTATAGTTCTGGGATTTCTTGACGTCCATGCCTGGTGCTTTGGTTTTCCAGTTTATGGACGTGCCTATTCTACCTTGTGTTATATGAGTTTTACTTACATCTGATTCTTGCTGATTGCAGACTCATCCGTAATGCAATGGTGCTGTTATTTGTTTGATGTTACACTTCATTTTTTATTATAACATCCCGTTTTCAATCAAATGCACTTTTTTTCCATGATCTGCATTCTACGGGAGATGTGTTTTTTTTTTTTGTTGCAATATCACATATATTATCTACAAGGGCAATCTTGTTTTGTTTAAGCAGAGTAGGATCTGTATGTGTGGAAAAACTTTCCCTCTAAATATTTAACACAGCTGCATGCCTAGGGCTTGAACTCTAGAGTTCGAGACTAATTAAACAGGAACAATTTTTTATCAGCTAATCCAGGTACTCGATAGTTATTGGAGATGTGTTTTATATGCTTAAGGGGTGTTTTGCCTTTTGAATTTATTCATTCGTGGGATTGTTTGAAAATCAAAGCAGTCCCGAAAGTTAAAAGTTTTAGTATTAAAAATAACTGGGTGATGTTTCTTTAAAATACTAAACATAAAAATTGAAACATTGTCAATGAATATGTATGGTCGCTGCCTTTTTTTTTAAAAAAAATATTGTTTGTAAATCATATGGCTTTATCTAGGGCGTTTCATCTTGTGGGTGAAACACCGGTGTTTTACCTCTTTTTAGCCATTGAATTCAATAGATTTTTAATCAATGATCCAAATTAACCAATTATTTATAACTTACAAATATTGCTAATTAAAATTATTAAATAGTATATATTGTAATCCTAATATATAAATAAACTATGAAAATATTATATAACATAAAAGAATTTGAAATAAAATATATAATAAATGAAATAATTAAATTTTGAATAAATATTTTTTATATTTTTACTTTTTCTATTTTACTTATTTAAAAATTTAAAATTTTAAAAACTGAATACTAATATTCGTATTTATAATATAATGTTATTTATTAATAAAATAATTGATTATTGGGGAATTTTATAGGCTTTATGATTATTTTGTTTAGTGAATATTTCTCATTGACCTATAGAGAGAAATAGATTGGCTAGCTAATTATTCTTATAGCTGTTCTCTTATCTCATTTTTTAGATAGGCCTTTTACGGGAACAAATTTTTGGTACTCTTTGCTCCCCTCTTAATAATTACCTTAATTTATGGAAGTATTTTTTATTTTAATTTAAAAAACTTTAAAATGAGAAAAACTAATTATATAAGGCTAGATGTTAATATCATATAAAATTAATATCTACTACACGAGTATTGAAATTTTTTTCCTTCCGTTGGTTGTATATAATAAGGCATTTTTATGATTTTGTGTGAGGTTTCATTTTCCTGTAGAGTCCTAGTAAGTTTGGTTTCTTGGGGATTTTGTACTTGCTATATACCAAAAAGTACTTATATTATTAATAAAAATTGGTTATTTATTTAATTTGTGATTTATACTATGTGTTAATTAGTATATAAGTATTTTTAAATTTCTAATAAATATGTATTAATTGCATATAGTAATATTAATTAATCATAGTAAAAGATTAAAAAATTTAAAAGTAACGAGTAAATATTTATTAACAAATTCAAATTAACTTATAATATTTATTATAAAAAAATTAACACTTTAACGAGTAAATATTTTCAAGACTAAAATTTAAATAAATGAAAAATTTGACATGTTAATCATAAAAATAAAAATTTAAATATTTAAAAGCAAATAAAGTTACATTTGTAAGCTTGAAAACAAATACAATAGGCCCCTGTTAGTAAATATTGAAACATGAGATTTAATATAGCTAACAGGTCAACTTACCTACAGTAACAGGTTATCTCTCTAAAAAAGAGTGAAACACCCGCGCTAGAACAACCAAAATCATATTTATTCGGCAGTGTAAGACTATGAGCCTGTTTGGGTGCAACTTCTCCAGAAGTACTTATAGGTGAAAAAAAATAGCATGAGTCAAAGAAGTCAAATGGATTTAACTTCTCCATAAGTTAAAATTAGCCTTTGTAGACCACTTCCTCCAAAAGCTCTCCCATTTAGCTTCTCTAAAAGTAACCAATTTTAACTTATGGAGAAGTTGAATGCATTTGACCTCTTTGTTTCATGCTATTTTTTCACCTAGAAGTATTTCTGCAGAAGTTTTACCCAAACAGACCCTATATGTATGATCTATATGATAGTTACTTTCAATCCAACGGTAGATTACTTAATACAATGATCTGTTAAAAAGTTATTCGGTAGTGTAAGACTTGGTGTAACTTACACGGGTGTAAGTTGAACCCTCCTCTTTATGAGGAAAGTTATTCGGCAGTGTAAGACTTGGTGTAACTTACACTGGTGTAAGTTGAACCCTCCTCTTTATTTAATATAGTAATTTATTTTTTGAAATGTCTGTATTTTAAAGATATACACTCACTTAAAAAAAAAATTGGTGTATAAAAAAACAAATATTTTCAATCATTAAATTTTTAGTTAACTTTATAGTTTTTTTTTTTTGGCCGAAGTTAACTTTATAGTTTATATTACTAAAGTTTTCAGTAATAAATCTTTAAAGTTAAATTCTTCTTCAACATTGGGCTTGTTAAAACCTATGGGCTTGGTTTCTCACCACAAACACCTTCTGGCTCTCACCCAAGACCAAATATAAGCCATCCATCATGGTAGTTATGGATTTTCTGGTGTAACTGTCCTTATTTTCTTGTAATTTTATCCTAGGAACAAAACAAATTACGTTCGTATCTTTGTGAAGAGGACTATTCCTTTGAAATTATATTTTATGCTGTCTCTTGTTCAAAGACATTTTTGCAGAAGCCATCTGCACGAGACAGAGAATCTTACGGGACAGTTTGAGTGCTGTGCTGATTTTATTATAGGAAAAGGCCATTGACTATGAATGTAATAAAAAATGGTGGAGGAAGGTTCATGGAAAATCCTGGGTGGGTCAAATTCATGGACTTTGAAGAGAAAGCTAAGAAAGGTTCATTTCATTTGTAGAACGAAACCAAATTATCTCTACTTGATTACTAGATTATTCATTATTTCACTACCTTATTTTATAAAATTCCTGTTTCCTTCCGAGTGACCTAGCCCGGTAGGGGTGTTTTGGTAAATGTGCACTGTTAAATGAAACTGTTGACTCCATTCACCGACTTTGCATTCTGCATGATTCCCAGACCTCTCTACTTTTCCTACTTCATTGTTCAAACATGTGGTTCTTCGAATGTGTTCACGTTTAAGCAAGAGGCCAAAATTTCCACCTAAACTTTAAACAATTGAATATTTGAATAGAACAAGTATATATGGTGTGCTGTGGCTGTGGAGTTTTAATTTATTCTCTTACCTCTTTTTTCTTTTTTATTTTTAACGTGTTTGATTTAACATTAAAACATGATAAACTCGTTCTAACGCCAGAAATAAACTTACTTTTAAACGTAAAACTAAACACATTTTGGGTCCGTTTGGTTTACGGTTGAGTATAATTGATTCTAGAAATAAATGATTGAGATAGATAATACACGCTTTACAAAATACATTGGACGAAATAATCAATTCTGTAAAATCATGATTTTTTATTATTAAAATATAAACGAAGGGGGCACTTTATATTGTAAAAGGTAGGTGGAGAAGGTCTAGTTCTCAAATTAACTTGATTAGAAATATATATAATATTTGAGCGTTTGAATGATCTATGGTTTCCTCTGTAATATTCTTTTTAACTCGGTGATTCTTTTATGTCTGAGATAATATTCTCTTTTCAAATCTTAAGCATTTGATAATGTCCATTAATTAATCATTTTATATTAAGTATGACTGATAATTGACAGGACGACTTCCGTGTAAAATTTTTGGTGCTTGTAAATTATATAACTTGCACGGCACATATTTTATTCTAATTAAGTTACAATTCCATGTAGTCCCTCTGTTTTCTTTTCATATGATCTTTTCACACCAAACACACATGGATTAAGGAATAGAGATTTTACGGTGCCATTTCATTTTAAGCTGGATAAATTAATTAAAAAAATAATGATTAAAAATGAATTATGAACGAGTTATGAAACATGTTTAATGACATTGATTTTATTTTAATTAAATTAGAATCCATTTTACATTATTCTACCTGTAATTAGTTACATATATATCTTAATCTTGTTTATTAATTAATTGAGTATTGAAAATTTCAATAAGGACTAAGGAGTGTCAAACGATAGTGACAATAATGTTGAGTCTCAAGGATTCACAACCTTTAAACCCTCTATTAAAGTTTTGATGATAACAAACAAGACGACATGACTAAGCTAATTAAGCAATTTTTCATATATTTCAGATTACTTTAAAATTCATATTGATTAGAAGAACCTCAAGCTTCAGATAACTTTTAAGCCCTTATGAATGCTAAATGTCATAAAAATGTCAAATGTCTCTTATCTTGTTTCAATTAGTTTAAAACTGCCATAGGTTAAATGTCTTATTTTAACGTATAATATACTAAAATATAATATAAGTAATTATTGAGAATAATATTATACATTTATAAATATCTGATTTATTTAAAATTAAGTGTGTATGATTGTAACATGTTAATACCCGGCCCGGCCCGGCCCGCCTTGATGCGGGTAGCGGGCTTTATCGGTGTAACATCCCAAATTAGGGCTTAGGAATTGTAAAAGAAAGTTTAGGTTATGGCTTTAGCCAAGAGTTAGAAAATAAGGAATGTAACGAGGATATGGAGCTTAGGAGGTGAAATTAGGAGGGAAATCAGAGTTGAATAGGACATTAAGTAAACATTGGATATCTAAACTAAGAAGATTGAGTTATAGGAGATTCTGGAGGAATAACCAAATGGTAAGTCAAACAACTATAGTTTTGGACATGGAAAGGAATCATGCCCGGAGTCAGAGGGAAATATGGGATGGTTAAGAATTTAGGGAAAACAGAGTAACATCCTAGATCTTAGCCATTAAGTGTGAAAGAATAAGCCCTAAGATTAAGGGGAATTGAATCATCAAGATTTAGAGTGTGAAAGGGTTTGGACGCTCAGGCGCACATGTAGCACGCTTAAGCGTGCTTGTGACAGAGAGTGAGCGCTAGAGCGACACGTTGGACCCACGCTCAAGCGTGCGCGAGGCAGAACCATCAGGGGGTTTCTGGTTGTCGCACGCTCAAGTGTACCAGGGTGGCATGCTCAAGCGTGCGCGAGGCAGAATCATAAGGGGTTTCTGGTTGTTGCACGCTCAAGCGCTACATCAGGGGCACGCTCAAGCGTGTGCGCGACATAATTGTTTTATAAAAACAGCGTCGCTCTTCCTTCCTTTCATTTTTCCTCTTCTTTGAGCTAGGGTTAGAGAGATGGCATAGATGTCTAGAGAGAGAAGGGGTTGTAGGAAGGAGAAGGGCTTGAGAGGAGGTGCTCCAACACCCTTAGGGCTTGTCTCTCCATCATCTTCTTCCATTTTCTTCCAACATTCTCTCCTTTGGTTCTCCATTTGAGGTGAGTGTGGTTCTCACTCACTTGGTTGCTTGGTTATTCTCCTATGTATGCTCCCCATTCTTCTCCCCATTGCTATTATTGTTGATTAGAGTTGATTTTATGCAAATCTAGGGTGAATTAGTGGATTGATTGCATTTATGGTTTTGTTGCTCAAACCCTATGTTAGAGAATTTTGGGAATTGGAGGATATCCACCCCCAACCTTCACCAACTTCATTCCACTATTCTTTGAGCTTCCTTTGAGGTGAGTAGAGCTCACACACTTTCACCTCATCTTGTGTATGCCTCTATTATGACCCCCATCCTTTTATTCCCCTTCCTTTTAGTGTATGTATGTTGGGTTATTGTTGGATTAGAGAATATGTATGATTTGAGTTGTGTATGAGATTGAATTTGAAACCCTAGGTTAGGGGATTTTGGGGAATTGAGGAATTTCTTGTATGATTGATGATGGAACATTGATTATGTGATTAATTGAAGTTAAAAATGTGATTTATGTGTGTATTGTTTGTAAAGTTTGAGTCATTGCATGTTTTTGGCCTATGGCCCAGTTGAGACTAAGAAAATGGTTTTTTTTGGCTTCGACCCAGATAAAATGGCTTCGGCCCAGTTTTGGCTTCGGCCCAAGTTAATCTAAAGTGAAAGATTGTTTTCAGAAATTGATTTAAGACTTGGGTGATTAGTGCCCAGAGATTTCAGGGGTGATTGGTGCTCAGAGATTTAAGGGGTGATTAGTGCCCAATGGTGGTGATTAGTGCCTAAGGAAGACGTTCCTTGTAGTATGAGCTCAGGTCTAGCCACACAGTTATTCCACATTTAAGTGATAAGAACCCGACGGTCGGGTTATGTCGTTCATGCGCATTCATGTTCAATTTTTGTGCATATAAGTCTATTTGAGTATTGAATGGCTTGGATGATCATTATGTAAGTATGTGCTACTTTCCAATTATTTAAGATATGAAGGAAATGATTAGAATATTCAAGTATGCATTAATGAACTGTGTTGGGTGTTGCATTAATTGTATCTGTTTGTTTCCCTACATTGCTTGCTGCATCGCTTTGCTCACTGGGACCGTAGTCTCACCCCACGTTTCGGGGATATATTTTAGTCTGTGCAGGGAACTTCCAACTTATGTTCAGAGAAAGATGAAGCTCTTTGAGTGGACTCACCCACTCCCAATGGTCAAAAAGAGTTTAGTAGTTTATTGGTGTATTGATAGTTTAATGATGTAATATAGAGATGTTATTGGAAAATTACTTGTAGTGACTATTTAAATGATGTATAACGTAGAAGTCTATAGTTTGGCCATGGAGGCCTATTTGCTATTGAGATGGATTAGTAATTAATTATGTTATTATGAACCGTAGTGGTGGTTTTGTTGGTTTTCAGGTGAAGCTGAAAAATGTCTAGTTTTTAGGGGAAACTCTGTCGGATTTCCGGTAGGAGTTTCATGGACCGTATCATGTCAAAGTGAAGGTTCTTCCCTAGGTTTTCACTAAGGATTGAATTGATATCATCATGTTTGGATGTTGTGGAAGTCTAAGCAAACGTTGGATTGCTTAGGCAATTGTGTTATTTGTATGCCGATATCGAAAATGGCGCGAATAATTTCAGAAATTTGGAATAGTGTTTTCCAACGAACATTATTCTTGAATTGAGAAATTAGGACGTTACAATCGGGCTAGGCTAAAAAGTCTGGAAGTTATTCGGGCTTCTAAAATAGGTGCCTGAGCCCTACCCTTTTGCGGGTAGCTCGTTTTTTTGGCGGGTTTTTTTGCGGGTGGTGGGCTTTATCGAGTTGTGCTAAAAAGCCGGGAGTTATTCGAGCTTCTAAAATAGGTGTCAGAGCCCTACATTTTTGCGGGCTTTTACGGCCCGGCCCGGTCGGGCTAGCTCATTTTGCCGGCTCTAAACTCTACACACGCAAAGTTATTCCGCTTAATCATTTTTTTTTATTAAAGTTCCCATTACATAGATTAAGTTTTAAAATATTCATAAAATTTTAAAACAATTTGATACTTCATCAAATAACTTCAAATTTTAATGAATAGTATATTTTTTATAATATAAATAAATGTTGACTATAAAATTACATATCTATAAATGTCCAATATATTTATCTAAAATTTGGTGTAGACGATCATCATGTTTTAATATCACATTATTTAACCACACATATAAGGAGAGATCATATTGTTTTGGCGTTCAATTATGCAAAACCATGGTTTCACATAATTGATTTTAAATCACTTCCATTCAATGTGTTTCATAAAACGTGTATCACTCATCTCAATCATAAATTTCTAGAATTAATTCTACTCAATTATAAAACAAACAGACTCTATACCAACTTATAAATTACACTTGAATATAAATTTGGTATATAACAAATTTAACTATTAATTTTATAATTAGCAATCACTCTACAATTATCCATTTTTATCATATAAAATGTATCTTTTACTTAAAAAAAAGTCAAACTAATAAAAGTATGGATACATCCCGTGATAAAATACTCCTTTCATTCCATATCTTTGTTGTTATTAATTTTTATGAATAAACCCTCAAATCCGTCCTTAAATTAGTCATTTCTTTCCTTATTAGTCCCCAAATTAAATTAATTACATAAGTAGTCCTCAAATTTTAAATATCCATCACGTTATCCTCCAACTTTCACATTATCCAGTCACATTGGCCATTGTTGGAGGACTAATATGATAAATAGTTGAAAGTTTGAGAACTAACTTTTATTTTTATTTACTTTATGGACTAATAAGTAAGAGAGAGAGTGATATTTCAAGGACGAAAGTGGTGATTTATTCTAATTTTTTCTTATATTTAAAAACTTGTTTGTTTAAAAAAAGTTCAAGACTAATCTAATGTTGTTTTTCCAATTACATCCTTATTTAGTATTAAAAATAATTAGTTCAACTAACTCTAATAAATTAAATAAGCAATTAGTGATATCAAGTTGGAACCCTTAATATGTTGCACTAATTACTCATGAGAAGAATTTTATCGCTCATAGTGGTCTTATTTAACTTGGACAAAATTGCCTCTCATGGAGGATATTTATAGTCCCCGCGCCAAAAATAATTAAATAAGTGGAGACAAGTAAGAATATTTTAGTAAAATTACAATAAAATTATGCATCAATTAAGGGTTTGTTAATATGTATACTTAATCTTAAACTACAAAGGATCTTGCATCCTTAAGACATTGATTAAAAATAAATATATAGAATTTTTTAAAAAAATGACACATTAATTTCATTTATAATATTAAATGTTATATAATATAATATATATATTTTTAATTTATTAACCAATGACGTTATAGTATTCAATAGCATTTCCCAAAAGTATACTATGACCCCAAACAAACTTTATCTATAAAGTCAGGGTTCGAATCTTAAAATCATCATTCTTGAACGGATTTTATCTAATCACCACTTCCACCGAGAGTTAAACCAACATGTATATCTTTGGGGGATTCCCCATCAAAACACCAAAAAAATTTTCCAACAATAAAAACATGACATGGAAGTTGGGTGTATGATAAAAAAAAAGAAAATATATAGTAGATGATAAATAATTGCAACATTGAAATAAAAAAATAAAAAAGGAAAAATCCATCCCGGATTGTGTTTAGAAAGATGCGATTTGCATTAAAGAGACAACCTAGGCCTATGTTAGTAATTGCACATGGAAATGGAACCCAAACTTCAAAGGAAGTGTTTTTCCCCCAAAAGCATGCAAGTTCAAAATAGCAGTATCCCTTCCTATGCATGGCCCACCATAGGCACTTGGCAGTCACCCAAACCCCATATTCCTCTAAACCCTTCTCCCCTTCCTTCTATAAATAAAGTCCCCTCTTCTCCTCTTCCTTCTCCCCCTTCTCTCTTTCTTTTGCTTATACCTCTAATATCACCCTCTTCTCTTTTAAATCTTTGGTTCTCAAAGCCCACAAGCTTTTGGTAACGCAGGCACCAACAACAATACCACTTCACCGCACCATAGTCTTGGTAAAGTAAGCCCCTCTTTTCTATTCCATGTTGTATTTGCTTACATAAATGTTCATTTGTTCACGAATTAACATGTTTAACCTTTCGTTTTGCTTGGATTGCAATGTGATTGTTCTATTTCCAGCTGTCTAAATGTCATTATTCTGCGAATTTGTTCATTTCACTTCCTTGCATGTCATGATGACAATGTTTCGTATCCTCAAACAGTTTCAATTCCATTCCATTTTCTTGATTTTTTTTTTAAAAAAGAAATTGTCGGTGAGATTATATCCTTCAGCTTTGAGTCTTTTTTCCCCCTTCCTCCTCATCGGTGTTCTTTTTATTTTTGGGTTAATTTTGATTCCCTTTCAGTCACGTCTCATTACTATCCTCCATTATTTTTTTACCCTCTTTTACTTTCATTAATAATAATCATGGTTTTTCGTTCGGTTTCATGGGAAAAAGAAGAAAAAAAAGGTGTGCACGAGAAACGAGAAAAGCGGTTGGAATTCGTTTTTTCTGGTTTTACCTTTCTCTCGCTTTCTATTTTCCTAAACAACCAACTCACTACTCTCGCCTTTTCCCAACGCGCTCGATATTAGAGCGTGTTGCGCCTCTTCCGCCACTTCCGCTTCGAAGCTTGAAAAAATACAAGGGTCAAAGAGATTGGTGCCACGCACTCTTGGGCTTTAGTATTATTTAGTTTACCCGGTGGGCTCTGGTGTGTCATTAAGACATGGACCGTACACGTGTGACTGAGCTGGGCCCGGGCCCATCGATCTTGACCCAATTCGGTTTCGTCGTAGAAATTATAAAATAGAAGGATGGAATGAAGGAACTGTAAGAGTGAGGCGAAAGAGATTGGGTGAAATGACAGTAGCTACAGAACGGTTAAAGTCGGTCATAGATTAGAATCGAAGGAGTAGGATATATCAATGGAGCATCTTCTGTTTCTGTCCTCTGTGTTTTCCACTCCTTTGCTGACACACTATTCTTCTTCATGCACTTATCTTCGTCGTGTCAACTTATCATACTTTCTCTACTTTTCTCTCTTTTTCTCATTTGTCTTTTTCTCCCTTCTTTTTTCTCCTTATAATCACTGATAATATGTTTTCCTATAATTTTCCTGTATTTCTTTTAGCGTTTTTTATTAAAAAAAGATAATTGCCGATTGCCTGCGTGTGCATGTGTGTGTCTCTGTGTGCTACCGCAGCTGTCGGTTAGTTGAAATAGATATTACTAGAATACAAGATTTCAGTTCAGACAGAACCTGTGAAAATTTAAGAACTAGATTTTGTTGTGTATAGGGAAGGAAAAGTACAATTAGGCTATTAAAGTGCCTCTGCCACTAGATCTTTAAGATAGATTTTTCTCTTGTTAAGGAGAAGAGTGAGTAACAGCTGTACAAATTAAGTATGGTCTTCTGTAGATATTAAAAAAATGAAGAACTAAGTAAACTCTCAGCTTATTGCACACAGAAAGTTTTTCATTCCGTGACTCTTACCATTAGCTAGTTTTGAACCCTCACTTTCAATTATGTGACTGGATAAAATAAAATAAAAATTTTAAGTGAAATTTTAAAGGTGATAATAAATATCTTTAAAATGTCTCATAAAATTATAAAATTAATAATAAATTAGATGTTTAAAATTAATAGCGGAAACTGTTTCATGTTCCGCGTTTAGTAAGAGAGTTTTTTTAGATAGCTATTAGCTTTTTTTGAAAAGTGATTTGATGTAACTTTTTTAAAAAAGCTCTCATTTTCAACTATTAGTTGAAAATTTGTTACAAATTTATCTTTCAACCACCTTCACTCATTATTATTTAATAATTAATGATATATTTGTATGTCATTTTACCATTTTTAGTTAGTTTACCAAACACTTTTAACAAATTAACTAGTTTTTTTTAACTTTAGAGTGTGTTTGGTAAGTCATTTAGCTAGTTGAAAGCTAAAAATAATAGTTGGAACCATTAATCTAATTTTTAAGATTTCATCTTGTTTTTCAAGTTCCAGTATACCTTTACTAAACATTCTTTATGTATAGGGTGTTTACACCTAGTGAAATATAAGGAAAAAAAAAGAGGGAATAGTGACAAATGTAATAAAAAGAGAGATAAAAAAAATGAGAGGTAAAGGTGTTAATTACAAGTGTATGAAAAATTGAGGTGTGTGTAGTATAGTTAATGATATTTACCACTGTCAAGAGTTTAGAAAGTTCAAAATATTTTATCTCACCTGTAAAGAAAATGTAACTTTTAAAATTAGCGTGAGTTAGTATAGTTTAAATATGCAGGAAATAGGGTTAATTTGCTATTTCTTATATGAATAGGGGTAATTTCTTATAATAACTATGTGCTTCTTTGAATGATACTTCCCGCATTGCTCTTACGGGAGTTAATTAATAGTCTAAGTCAGAGAGTACACCTCTCACAATTATAATATGTTTGACCAAACGATATTAAGTTTTACTAATCCTTTCTTAGAGGACTTGTTAAGCTAGTTATAACGTTGTTTATTAGGGAAGAAGTTTTAATCTCAAGCTTTTAGATACCAATTAATTTACTTATATTTATACTTGACCGGTTTGTCGTACTGGGATGTTTGGTTTCCTGGTCTTGACAGGTGCACCTTACAACTAATATCCATGTTTTTTAAGCTTTCTGCACCAATCGTTCCGTTAATTGACACGTGAAGTCTCTTTGTCCTTCTATGATTAAATTAACTAATATCTAGTAGTTTACTTTTTATGTTAGTTTTTGTTTGTGTTCATACTTTCGGCTTCAAAAGTCAAGAGTCCCTTTTCACTTGACGTATATCTCTAACACTCTCTTATTGCCTTTTTATTTTAACTCATAAAAAAGTATAATTAAGCTTCTGGTTTCATAATAGATTACACGTGTATCCTTGATACGCAGCACTTGTTTGATTCTTCATTTCATGATAGTGTTTTGTTTGTCTCTGATATTTCTTTTTCCTTTCATAAAGGCTGTTCAGGAACTTGTGGTTTGGTGTGAAAACTGCTTCACCAACCTTCATTTGTCACTTTCTTTAGAGGAAAAAAACGGAGTTCAGCCCTGTTTTTTTAACCAGCATGTTTTGTTTATTCTGGGACTCCTTGGTACATGTTATGTCTGATATAAAAAAAAAAAACAGAAGTAAAGAAGATCACACAAAGATACAGTCTGTGGGCATGAAATGTTGTAAATAAGTGTGGGAATTTAATACACTAACTCAAGCACATGTTTAGTTAGCCTATGCACATATCTTAATACTTACTATTTGTTAAGGCTAACTTAGTAAAATTTCTTATAATATAATTATTTTTATGGTAAATAAAAGTCAATTTCTAATTTATATCTAATCTATTTGTCACAGTTTTGAGTAAAGCTAAAGATTTGTTTATTGAATGGCAGGTAAAACCTATATATTCTTTCAATGGAAACCATTTTACACTCCTATGATCTGCGTTGATCTAAAGGAGCATTTTTCTTCAAGAATTTATTTCATCTTATTATGTATAGTGCACTCGAAGGACAGCACATATTTTCTTTAGCTTCATTCAGCAGCCAAAATTTCCTGATATGTATTCTTTTCTGTCCATAATATCCCCACTTTGTTGAAATCATTTAGCTAGCTAGTGTCTTTTAATTTAAGGCTGGATTATGGCTCTGTATTTTTTTATAACCAGAGACTAACATTATGAAGTTCATCTTTTCCACATAATAGCAATAACCACAGCAGGGCTATGGATAGTACCTTTTTTGGGCTTAATTTTAATAATTACCTTGAGTTAGAGTATATTTGAACAAGCAGCCAAATAAGATTTGGTTAGTGTTAGGAAATTACTCTAGGTTATATCAGCCACTAATTCCCTGTTTGTGGAGGAATAGCTTATGACTTGGCCATTAATTTGGTACAAACTAGAAATATACCTTTTGAAAAGCATAAATATAGGAGTATATGATATTGCAGGTCATTTTCCTAGAGTTCACCTGAACCCAAAGGAATGATTATATATGATATGGTCATTGTTAATCTCATCATGAAATCCACTAGCAATAGATAGCGTATCTTACAACTGCTGTGTCATGTGTGACTGTTTGATAGATTATTAATTATTAATGTCATAGTCTGGCTACATTAGAGTTGAATTTGATCAGTCAAGGGAGGGGAAAAAAACTGATTCAGTTAGAAGGGAGTTAGGGATACTTGTTGGGGGTTAAAGTGGTAGTTGAGTGGACCCAAAAGGCTAACAAACATCTTGAGTAGTTACTCCGTTGATGTAGGCTTAAACTCCTAACTTTCTTTTAGCTCATGTCCCTCTCATCTGAGTCAGAATCGACTAATACCTTACCTTACTTTACGATGGAAGTATTTCAAACTTTGTCTCTGTATGTGGACAAGTTGTCAAATCCAATGTTTCAATAGATAGCATATTGCCTTTTTGTTTTTTTGTGTTGTTTCTATGCATTAACGAAACAGAAGAAAAAAAATTTTCCATATGGAAAATGACCTTAATGTTGTTTAGCTACTTTAATAACTTTATTCCTTTATTACTTTGTCCCACTGTAAACATTTGTTAGCTGCTGGTTTCTCAAACAACATTTTTACACATTAAAATTGTTCTTGAACTTGATGGGTGAAAATGACTTCATACACAAAACTAGTACATGATTTTGATTGATTCTCTCCATCCCTTTTTTCAATTTCGCTAATACAACCGACTTTCTTACTGTGATTTATATCAATATTTTAGTTTTAGCTTTTCGTTGGATAGAAATATATATTAGCAAACTTATTCAATTGCTCTTTGTCTAGACAATTTGAAGACCATATTAAATGAAGCCTATTTACGAGAGCAAGATTTGTCATGATTTTTGTGGACAACTACATTAGTGGATCACATGAAGGAGCATGGTTACACCTTTTTTATTCAGTAAAATATCGTGAAAACTGGTTCAACTTGGAAGTTTGATTGTTTTAAAAATGAATTCAAACCATCCCCACTTACAAATAGCACAAAATATTCTGCTTACATAATTGTTGCACTGTAAAAAATCAGTTAAATATTAAAATTTCCCAAATGGTAAAAATAATAGTAAAAATTTTCATTATTTTGCTAGCAATCACGTCTTTGACCAAAACTAAGTGTCTATTTGTTTTTACACAAACTCAGGATACAAATGTGGATTTAGACTAATGTTTCTTTTAGAGCATTTTTGGTTAGCGTTGAAATGTGATATAGTTGCGTTGAGGAATCTAAACTTGAGTTTGACATATTTTAACACCAAACCACACTTAATAGTATTGACTCATCTCCACATTTGCAACGTAGTTTTAATAAAAATTAAACACCTTATGAAATGAAAATATGGGGAGGAAAATTAAGAACAGGCAGGGTTACTTGAGAGGAATGCCAAAATATAAGCACTTTTATTGGTTGGTTCTAATAATGACCTCATATTATTCTGACTGTGGGGCCCACGGTGAGATTTTTGGGTCAAAGGTCCAACTGTGGAACTATTTGACAACTTGTGATTTGTAGTAACGGCCCACCCACAGTTGTGATCAGATCGCGTGCTTTGCCCATTTCTTGTTAGTTAGTCTTTAAGCCCATGACCAAGTACAGGCCCCCAATTTTGTGGCTTTTTAGATGCTCGCTTATTTTGAAATTTATCAATGTTTTGTAATGATTGTTTTATGCATTAAACCAACGAGATATCATTGGAGTTTTTTTTTCCTCCATGTTATTTATTTCTTTCAACTGACTTAATAAACCATAAAATTTCTGTTAATTCTGTTGACTGATGACTCAGATCCTTTACTGTTTTGTTTTCAGGAAATTACTGTCTGAAGGAGTTGAAAGGAATTACCTTTGGAGATTCCAATTAAATATGAACTATATGTTTCTTCTCCTCGTCACTTTCAAGGTAAATCTTGACACACCCCTCTCATTAATTTTTTTTCTAGTAGTTATTTCTATTGACAAATACGTTACGTTTAAGTTGCATTTGTTTTCATGTGATCATTTAATTTTTTTTTCTTTGTACTATAAGATTCTTAATTAAAAAGTAATCTAATTATTTTTTTTTTGGGTATTCATATTTATAGATTATAAAGAAGGTCGCAAAGGTACAAGAGATTATGGGTTTTCAAACATCACATAGCACTAAGCGGATAACACAGCCTGTTTTGAAAGCAAAGGAGGACTCAAGCGATGCTCATGAACGCTCTTTAATTCCAAGGGCACTTAACTTCCTAACCAATACCAAGCCCATTCCCTCCTCAGGCTATGATTCATGGGTGGTAATTACCAATCCAGTAAAACATTATATATATATTGATTAAAATTATTAATTAATTAATTAGGCATATTCATGATGTTAATTATGTATATATTTTTGCATGATCATACAGGTAAGGCACCCTTCTGCACTGAACTCGTTTGATAGATTGATGAAAGCAGCCACTGGGAAGAGGATCGTCGTTTTTTTAGACTACGATGGTACATTATCACCCATTGTAAATGACCCTGATCGCGCTTTCATGTCTGAGGAGGTAAATAAATAAATTCAATTCACCATTATACACTTCACTCACAGTAACATATTATTCGTAAGAGTTATTTACAATATTTTCATTACAAAAATAAAAGAAATTCAAAAAATACTGTTTAAAAATATCTAGAATAGTTTCAGATTTTTAGTTTTAAAAACAAAAAAAAAGTCACATTTTACCAAAAACTGATTGTAAAACAAAATTTTCAGTTTTCTATTTTTAAAAATAAAAAATAGTTTTTAAAAAGGTAAACAGGCGGCCCTAAAAATGTGTATTTATTATTATTTCTTCTTTTTTTTTCTTCCCCTTTTTACTAGTAATTAATTACCGTATTTAATTAAGTGTGTGTGTTTTTTTTAATGTAATGGCAGATGCGTGCAGCAGTACGTGAAGTTGCTACTTATTTTCCAACGGCAATAATTAGTGGAAGAAGTAGAGATAAGGTAGAGTAATAAAAAATTGTTATTATTTTTGTTTATTTGTTCCTTTAATTTCTTTTCAAATGCTTTTTTGTATCTCACATAACTTTTTGGTTTAGGTAAAAGACTTCGTAAAGTTGGATAATTTATATTATGCTGGGAGCCATGGGATGGACATAATGGCACCATCAATGCCAGTTAGATCTTCTGACGGCAAGCATTTTGACATTGCCCTTCAAACAAATGTGAGTACCATGGTACCAGTAATCTTGAACCCTTTTCAATTGTATGTGTTTTTGTGATGATAAAAAAAAAAATTAAAATAATGGCACAAATTTGTTTGCTTGTGTTTTACTAGCTAGCTTAATTAGCTTGTTGCAATCACTGAAGAGAGTCATAAACCAAATGATATTGCCACTGTTTTGTATTTTCTTAAATTAAATGTCATTGTCAATCACTATTGCTTGAATCATTAATGTAAATAGTTTTAATTTTAGGGCAACGAAGTTCTCTTTCAACCTGCGAAGAAGTTTTTGCCTGCAATTCGAGAGGTAAGCAAATTACATAGGGCCATTTCCTTTTATATTTCTCGTTCCTTCAACTCATTAATTAGTTCTATACATTATATAATAAAATTTCGATTAGAAACCATGGTTTGAAAGGTGGGGAGAAAAAAAACCATTTATACACCTCATTAACTTTTGTTTTTAGGAGAAACAACCATGTGATTTGAATTCAATACTTATTGTTCACATAATTAATCACATTAACATTCGTATTTTTCTAAATAAAAAGTAATTAAGATTAGACGTGTTAAATAAAAGGTTTTATTAAGAAATTATATTTTTTTATTACAAATAAATATTCAACACGTTAATAATATTAAATACTATATATATTTGACTGTTTGTGTAAACAGATATTAAGAGGTCTAGAGAATGGAGTAAAGGAGATACAAGGTGCAAAGGTAGAGGACAACGGATTCTGCATCTCTGTACATTTCCGGCAGGTTCATGAAAAGGTAATCTTTAAGTTCTAATATTTTTCCTTACCATTCTTTTTTGACATCTCTCTTTTCCTCATTGATTGACTTAAGTGAATAATGTTTATTCTAGTATTTTTCTTTTATAAAAGTTAATGATGTTTAAATCCAGGATTATAACGTTTTGGAAGAGAAAGTGAAGTCTGTGCTTGAAAAAAATCCGCAATTTTGCTTAACTGAGGGTAAAAAGGTATCCAAGATCATATGCATTTTTAACTCTTTATCTGTTTATGAAAGAATCAATATCCTATTTGTTTCCTCTTTGGTATTGTGCAAAAGCAATGATAATATTACTGTTTATTTGTAGGTTATGGAAATAAGGCCATCTATAGAATGGAACAAAGGTAATGCTGTAGAATATTTTCTTGACACATTAGGATTAAGCAGTTCCAACAACATCCTTCCTGTGTATATTGGCGATGATAGAACTGATGAAGATGCTTTTAAGGTATAGCTTACTCTAGTTTCCTCTTTTTCTTGCAACATATTTATTTTTTACCAAGTACCATTAAGAGCTCAACGAAATTTATATTTTCCATACCAGGATTAAATGAAAAGGAAATGGTGTGCATCATATTAAAGTTATCAACTCATATAATCAAAGTTCCAAAGCATATATATATATACAACACACTCAAAATAAACTGTTTCTTGCTAAATGAAATCTTCTGCCTCCATTTTTCTTTTTGTTTCCTACCTTCTCAAGTTAGTAAAATAATTTCTCTCTTTCTTAATTGGTAAAATCTTTTCTCATGATAGTTTTTTTATGCTAAGTTCTTAGCTTTTAATTGGAGAGATAGGAGAGTTAATTAAAATCGTGTCTTATTTGCATCTAAATGATAAGCTATCATATTCATGGATGATTTGAATGAATGCTTATATCCCACATAATAGATTTCTTGGTTTGTTAACTAAAATAGTTTACAGAAGGGAAATTTAGTGATTGATCTTTTAGATGACAGAGTTTAGTATGCCAATAAATATCTCTAACAGAAAATTACCATCACTTTACTCTTTGTAGCATGCACACCAACACACTTGTTACTTATATACATATTATTCCCAGTTGATAGTTATACGGCTTTTGTCAAATTTTTGCAGGCCATACAGAGTAGAGGGCAAGGTTATCCAATTATAGTGACTTCAGTTCCAAGAGAAACAAATGCTTTGTACTCTTTGCGTGACCCATCAGAAGTATTAGTCTTCTTGTCACAGCTGGCAAAATGGAGGAAAACCTCTTACTCAAGCAGGCCTTTAAATTTTGGTTAAGGCATAGATCATCAGAGTGAGAGTTTTGCAGTGCATATAGTTACCACATCCCACAATGGATTTGGAAAAGTGGGGTAGTTGTTAATTTCGTTCAACTGGTTGGTTTGTAAAATAACCTTGTATATTTCCAGCTTGTAAGAAGGTTCCAAGAAAGAGTAAATTCTCATCTAGAGTTATCTTCTAAGTAAAATTTTAAAGGCAGTAAAAGCAGAATCTCACATGCATGAAGGCATTTATAACATCAAACAAGGGAACAAGAAAACTTATACACTAAAGGACATAATAAGAACCTACAAGGAAATAAACTCCAATATATATTAATCTTCATACTGAAAAAGTCACCCCAAGACACTGGGGATGTCAAATTGAAGTAACACATAATTTCTTCTCACCTGCTGAATCCTTCTCCTTGCCATCCTAAAATGGCACACCTATAGGAAGTATATAAAAGTATTTTTACTACTATTACACTGTTTTCCTTTGTACAAAGGGTCACTGGTCAGTAACATGTTTCTAGTCTAGAACAATAGGTAATCAGCATCTTTGTTGATTGATTGACATGGTGTCAACCTTGCAGAATCCTGTTGATTACAAAAAAATATCAGAAACGATCCAACAAAATTCAAATAAGATGGTAAGACAAAATCATTTATGTAACTGATAATAAGCAATATGTCAAAGGCCACTTTCTCAGGATCCCAACCAATAATTGGTGGCTATAACCTATACTCACATCACATGGTATATTATTTTGTTCTACCACTCATTTGATTGAGCTGATGAAGCACAAATCAAGGCAAGCTACTTGAGATTAGTTAGTTTTATAAGCTTGAATTGAGCATCCAATCTTTTTTCTATGTAATACAGGACATGAAAGGAAGCAAGTAACATCAATGAAACTCCAAAAACTAGATTTTCTGTTTGCTCTCAAATTAAATTCACTGTATTTACCATTTATCGAAAGGGATATTAGATAAGCACTATAGTGGGGGAAAAGATGTAAAGAAAAGAAAAGGAAACAAAATAAAATAAAATAAAGCATCACCTGAGGAAGTCAAGTTTAGAGGGCTGTTGAAGAGGATAAAAATCTCTAAGACCTCTTTGAGAATTTGCCAGCTCGTTAGCAGCTCTATGTGAGCTTTCACCTTGATGTGATGCTTTATTTTTACCTGAGAAGTGGTCCAAGAGAAGCAAACACAAGCCACTCATTATAATCATGCCTTATATATATGTGTGTATGTATGTATATTGTATCATATGGATACATCATAAAATTTTATTGGAAAAAAGGTTAGTGACAAATCTCTCTAGGACTAATAATTATTGGTGGTGGATGAAAGTCATTTGGCACGTTGGCCTCAGAGAAAGAACCATGTACCTCTCCTCCCAACTTCCTTTAAAAAAAACTGGCTCCGGCGGGAACGCCGACTACGACGGAAAGACCTATTTCGTTCCCTTTCACCATGATTATACTTCCTTTCGTGATTGTCCACAGTTTGATCTTTGTCATGAATATTTTTATTGTAATATCTCTGCAGGAAATTTAAATATTACATGCATAATAATATGCTCTATATAAAATATTTTAAGACCAAAATCTTACAATCAACCTTTTCCCCTCATAAGATAGAATCAAACCTTTGTGACTAACTAGACATTCATGTGGCATTTAGACTTTTTATAGTTTGATTGAACCACCAAAAATCACAATAAATAGCCTTGATGAGTGGTATAGATATTAACTAACCTGGTGATAACTGATTGGGTTTGGAATGTAAGTCCCTGTTCCAGGAGTAATTCTTGGAAGCCATAAGGAAAATGGTTGATCAACACTTGCATGCAAGCCATGAAAAAATTCTCTTTGCATCTCAGGAACAAGGGGAGCACCATGAGCCCTAAGGTTCATGTATTCTGAACCTATCCTATGCCAAAGAAATTGTCCCATTAAATACTTTGGCAGTACAACAGGATGAGGATAAAGTAAAGGCCCCTCTGATTCTAAATTTTGACAAATTCTTCCATATTGTAGATTCAGCCAATATCTTGCAAAATCACCATTCAAAATATCAAACTTGTATCTTACAAAATACTCCTTAGTTGCATCATGTCTGATATGACCAGCATGGAAAATATCTGTCTGTCTGAGTCTCAGAGTAGGATCCAAAATGACCCTTGACTCACGTGCATGAAGATTAGCTAGCTCAGCATCCATGTAAGTAGTTCCAGTCTCAGTAGGAACATTGTACAATGGTAATGGAAATTGTGTTCTAGATTCAGGGGAATCCAGTGCCAATGGTAACAACTTTTTTTGCTTATCAAGAGCTCCCCGACTTGAAGTAGGACCAACAACAGTAGGAGTGTCAGGAATTGATGAACCAGACATAGGCTTTAGCTTTGGTTATTACTTCCTAATTGAAGAGCCTGAAGGTATGAAGCTAGAGTTTCAGAAGTTTTGCTCTCACGTATGTCAGTGCCTGCAGTTAATTGGCAACTGACATCTTCAGGTTGAGAAGTCTTGGAAGATGATCCCTTTGAGAAACTAGAGGAAGGAAGGTTGGTGCTTGAGGTTTCATGCCTAGCAGGTGTGCAGCTAGAGCTTGCTATAGAGCTCATCACATTACTATCTATGGTTCTTACATCAGATGGATCATCACTAACATTTTCTCTTGTCAAACCTTCTTGTTCAGTGGTTTCCACATCTTCTTTTAGTGAGTCACTTCCAGAATCAGTCTTGCATGGTGAATTAACAGAGCTGGAACCAATTTTAGCAGCCATTTGCTTTTCATGATCTAAATGGGCTACTCCCACATTGGGATCAACTGGTTCACTAAATGGAACTAAATCTTGAGAGTGAAGCATATTCTGAGACTCAAGAGAAGTGGAATTTACTTGAAGCTCAACTAATGAGTTTGCATGCCTGTATCCTGAAGCTAAACCATGTGGTGATGGTGGAGAAGATGCATTACTTGATTTCACACTCACTGCTTCTTGGATACTATCTTTGTCTAAAACCTCAGATATTGAACTGGATGCCATGGTAATTGAAGAAGCAGAGTGGATCTGTCCACATTCTGTTTCTGATGCTGGAGTATTCAAATGTTGAGTTGGAACTTCACTATTTGCATTATTCATGGAACTTGTGTGCACTATATGGGAGGTCATTTTGCCAGTGGGGATGTCATTAGTCTCTGAAGAAACAGGAGATACATCAGAGGTTCCAAGTATTTGTTTTGATTCTTTCAAATGGTTAGCAAGATTATAGGTGCGTGAATCAATCCAGTAACCATTCCCATTTCTATTCCACGTGTTTTTGAAAAAGAAATCAAATTCAGCTATTAGATTATCTTCTGAACAATCCAACAATCTCACTAGCCGTTGAGCACCAAAAGCAATTTCACTCCTTATCCTAAAGAAATTAGCTGCACAGCAGATTATAACAAGACAATACAATCAAATATAGAGATAGAAGAAGAAATACAAGTAAAAGGGGAAAATAAATCGTAGACACAAATCATCATACACCTTCTATATATATTCAATGGGAAAATAAACATGCCTTTTTTTTTTCCTTTTTCTTCCAGTTTTAACATATTTCAAGTTAAATACCTTTACTGAGTTATTGTTTGCACCCAAAGGATCAATAATATCGACGTATTTGGTAACAAACGGGTGCACTTGGTTTTCTTGGCTGCTGCATAGCATTGGCATAACGCTATAACAGGAATTACAAGCATTAAGAAATGATTCACTGAGCAGTAAATGTTGGCAATCCTTTCGTGGAGGCTCAGCTATCATCATTTTGAAATCAGGAAAAAAAAATGGTTATCGATCAGCCACAATGAAGAGAACATGTTATTCAAGAGAAAAAATTGTTCTCATACCTTTCATATTAGGGAGTGAACGTTTAGGCACTGGTCCCCTCAAGCTAACGCAATAGTTATCCCAGTCAAATCTACTAAAGAAGTCGAGAAATCGGTAAAGTACCTAAGATATGAATCACAATAATAACTTGAGTTTAATTTTCTTCCTTCTTCATAAGCTACAATAATAATATATAGTTATATACACAAAATTAAAGCAAATGATTGAGTTTGTTACCTCAAGTGGTCCTGCAAATTTTTTATTGTAAACATGAAATATGTACAAGACTAAAATTTCCAATGCATAGGTTGACATAAGTCCATGATGAGAACCCAAGATGCGGCTCTCATAGAAACACCAAGCTTTTATCAATATAACACTGCGCTTGAATAAATGATTATGGCTTATCAAATCCTCAACCTGGAACAACAAACTATTGGTTAGATATTTTTTTCAAAAGAAAATAAAAATAATAATATGTCAAAATAAATCACCTCCTCAAGAAAACAAAGTGCGCTTATGCCACCAAGCTGATTGAAAGATATGTCAACTACTAAATTTTCCACTATGCACTTTATGATCTTCACCTGCCATTGAACAACAACAATCAAGCAGTTGGTTGAAATGAATGATTATCAAGTAGAACAATCCTTGATATAGGGGAAGGGGAATGAGAATAGACAATCTTGTAGAACATTGATGTCCTGCGCCTTTTTTTAAATTGTCACGATATATCAATGTATTTACAGTTGAAATATATAATTAATATATAAAAAAAGAAATACAAATGCACCCGGGTTTGGTATCCATGCAAGCATTTAATGATATATGAAATTATGCATAGAGATAACTAATTTATACAACATAAAAACATACAACAACTCATACAACACACTTTTCTCTCTATCTCTTTCCATCTCATCACCCAATATCCCACATTTTTCTCTCTCTTTGTTGTACATGTACAACATGTACAATTAAAATTTCTCTTATGCATGTACAAATACACTTATGTTGCTCACAAATAGTCAGTCTCCGATTAAAGTGCAATAATATAGATCAATGGACATAAGCGTATTTGAAAAAGCTAATTAATCAGCATAATAAATGTTAGAATATATGAAAATTATTTTATAATATCTTAATCATATCATAGAGTGATTTAGAGTATATTAGATTATCAACATTATCTTTATGGTCCTTCAGACATAATCTATCGTAAAGATGTGTAATTAGATAAGTATTTATTTTTACATAGAGCTTAAAGGAATAATACATGAGAATTAGTCATTACCATTTTCGAGTTAGAGAAATGGACTCTTAGAGTGTCACTTCTAAACCATTGGAGTATGATTAACTCATAACCACATTCTTAATATATGCACAAAGAGTGTAGTTACCATATGGAAACGCACTATTAGTAGAGCCGCTAAAAGTGTGGTTGTCATTTAACTGTACTCTAAGTGTTAAGCCTAAAAATGCCCCCTTACGTGATGATACAATAGACACATAAATTCCCTTTCACTTCCTTTGCTCTCTTTGCGTTTTTTGTTCCCCTTATTATCACCCTCTCCTCTTGCTCTTCTCTTTATGTGCTCCCTATGCTCTCTCTCGCTTTCTCTATTCAACATTTACCAACCCTTTACCTTCGATAAGTTCCACACCTCTTTCCTTTTAACATGAAGCATCTTGTACCAGCAACTCACATATAAAACTTATCACTTTAATCTACAATCTCTTCATCTCTCTTTGCAGCGGGGGAAGTCGGTGTTGTTTCTAAAAAGGGACTAGTTTATGAAAAAGGTAGACGAAGGAGCTCAGATAAAGTTGCATCGTGGTTGAAATCTCGTTGGTGTTAACGTCGTTGATCCCTGTTATGTCGAAGTTGTAGTAAGAGGAAAAGCATATGAAGATCTGGTTGAAGAGCTTCGCAAAAGTGAATTGAAACTCTGGTGGGAAAACTGTTTAGAGAATGATTTGGTAGAAAGCAAAGAGACTCGTAAGTGATGCCAAAAAGGTCAAATGCTCTTCCATTTATTTATGTCTAAAAAAAGAGGTTTTGTGCTTGTAAAAAAGATGGACCTTAAATGATTTTTTCTGGGGGGGTTGAGAAAGATAAACAAAGAAAGAGGAGTTGGCAATGGGGTGCATACTATCGATGAGGATGACCTTGGGTGACGATTTCAAAGGCCAACTTGTTACCTTTGATCGCGCCTCTAACATCCTCATACCCTAGGAAGAGTTCCAAACCTTTCAATTTGTTGATCTTTGTCTTTTGAATTTGTCGATATTTGTCCTTTATAATCTAGGAATGTTCCTTGAGTATAAGGATGTTAGAGGTGTAAGCAAAGGTGACAACTTAATTGATCTTTGTCCTCTTTCTCTATTATTCTTTTTTAACCTAAAAGAAAACCATTTAAGGTCCATAATTTTTCACAAGAACCAAACATCGATTTTAGAAATAAAAATGGGAGAATATTGGACCTTTTTAACATCACTTCAAGGTGTGTCTGCTTTTCGCAAACCATCCTCCAAACGATGTTCCCACCAGAGCCTATGTTCACTTCCGCGAAGCTCTTCAACTGATCTTCCACCACTTCTCCTTAGATATGGATCCTCTCCAGTTAATTTTTAACTGGAGAGAATCGTAACCGTTAAAAATAAATTAAAAAAGAAAAAAAATATTTGCATGGAAAAAATGATGATAGTAGGATTGAAACTGGACTTCCAGTTGGACAGGAGAGGATCCTAGCCCCTTCTCCTCTTACTGATACTTGAACATAAAAGAGATCGACGACGTTAACACCAACGAGCTTTACAACACGATGTAGCTTTATCTAAACTCCTTTGTCTCCCTTTTCATAAACTACTCCTATCTTAGAAACAACAACAACTTCCACCGCTAAGAGAGATAAAGCGACTGTAGATCGAAGTGATAACTTTATATGCAAGCTGCTGGTACAAGATGTTTCGCGTTAAGACAAGGAATGAGGTGTGAAAGTTATTGAAGAGGGGGTTGGTGAATGTTAATTAGAGAGAGAAAGTGGATGAGTGAGATAGAGCAAATAGAGTCTACATAAATAGAGTAAATGGAGAGGGGGATAACAAAGGGAACTAAAGGCACATAAAGAGCAGAGGAGTGATAGGGAATTTAGGTATCTAGTGTACCTTCACGCAAGGGAGAAGGTTTTAGGCTCAACCATTGGAGTGCAATTAAATGACAATAGCACTCTTGGTACCTATACTAAGAGTGCGGTTATGATTTAACCCTTTGGACTCCAATAGTTTAAGAGTGTGATTCTTTCATAACCACACTTTAAAGGCTCATTTCCCAACTCAAAAAAGACATAGTGATTTTTTAAGAAACCCAAAAATAGTAATAGTCTTAAAATTCAAAGATGATTTTTTTAAGAGGCAAAAAATGAAACGCACTATATTTTTTATAAACCAAAAAAGGAAATGATTTTGTTTTTATTTTAAAGGCTTCTCTAACAGGAGAAGCAAATTTTATCCTTTGTTTGCACTTCTTTTTCCTCTTCCCCAATTCTTTCTTCTATTTCTTCTCTTTTTACTCAATTGCAAAAAAAACTTAGTTAATAGATAGATTAATTATTGGCAAAATAAAAAAATAGTCATTTAGCTTTTATATAATGTATAATAGGATAGATGGATGATTGGAAAATAGGAAAATGCATTGGAATCCAAGTTATAATTATGAAGCTAATCACGTACGTACGTACCTCTGTCTGGATATACCGATCCTCTTTCACATGAAATTGAGCAACCTTGTTGTTCTCTTCATGTTTTAAAATATCCAGTACCTCAGGGATCATGCTGTCTTTCAAAAATTGTTTGTCAACGAATGTTGTTAGATCAATGTCCCCATCAGGTAAGTAAGTCTTCATTGGAACAGACCCAAATGTAAATACCTGTGCGTGGTACCAACAAAAAAACACATTAATAAAGCCCTAAGATTTCAATCCACAAGTATTAGCTTTGATCACCAGAATGTTAATTAGTTAAAACTGCACTGACATAATAAAGTAGCATTAGTTATTATTTGATAATAACCATAACAAATCATACAAGGGAATGCATCACTTAAACCGAAACAATTGACCAATTAAGGAAACGATGGATGAAGCAGAGAGTTTTGGTACCTGGCAAGGGATAGAGTTCATGAGGAGGTTTTGCAGGTAAGCTACCACATCCTTTCGACGTAATTCTGAGGAAGGGCTAGGCTGAATACATGAAAGAAGCTCTACAGCTCTAGCTTCAATTTGAAACCATCTGTCTCGGTCAAGAACCTTACCAACTGGGGTTGATTTATTAAGCAAGAGACCATTTGGAATGAAGTCCCTCACCATGGTTCGTCCTCCCGGTCACAGTATCTGCTTAATTATGAACAGGGAAAGTGAGATCGAGACTTGGCAAGATTATATAAATTAGTCTCAAAATCAAACAATTCCAGAAGCTAGCTATAAACCGTTCATATCTTTCTCTTGACTTCCGGTGCATATACACCTTTCTGAGTGTTAAATAATCATCATTCTTGAACCAGAAACGATTTCATTGCAATGACGCTACATTAATATATAAATTAAAAAGAGCAATAATACCTGCACAAAGTTACACAGAGAGTCTAACACCGTTTTATAATAGCCTAATCATCAACAAATCGCTCCTTTGAAGCCATTTGAAAATAAACAATAGAAAAATGATTAACGATGGAGAAAAGAAAAGATAAAAATCAACACATATCATTCATTTCCTGGTTATAATAAAGCTATAAAAACTCGGAAACTTGTTAAATAAAATTGATACTCAAACCTAGAATTTTCAATCTTTTTTCGTTTTTCCTTTCTTCTCTCCAACAACGTGGTCAACAACCAAACCACACCACCGGTAAAAAACAAGAAATTAAAAACAGTCGATTTAAGCATCACATAAAAATCAGGTGAAAAAAGCGAAAAACAATGGAACCATTGATCGAAAGAAAAAAAATCCGAACCGAAACATCTTTGGATGTTTTGTGAAGCTGCAGAGAAAGAACAGTAAATTCCAACACGAAAAGAAAAAGAGAAGAGACACATGAGACGTACGTGGTTGAAGTGGAGGAGGAGAAGAAGAAGCAGAAAAGTGAGAAGAATTGGAGTGGTGAATGAGAATGAAGTAGAAATAGTTGCATGTGAGTGAGGAAGTGTCTGAGTGAGGGAGTGAGAGAGAGAATTTCAGTTTCAGTTTCGCTTTCAGACACAGATAAGGATGTCACAAAGTCAAAACCTCGTATTTTGCACCGTGTATACATTCTGTTTCGTTTATTTAAATAGAAAATCCTACTATATACAACAATTTATATAATAAATGTTTTCTATCTTTATAATATCGCTTATTATATTTTATATTTCTTTCTCTTATGTTCTTATCAATTTCGTAATTGTATAGAAGTATTAAAAAAATAATTTCTCAATAAAAAATTATTATTACATGTTGTTTTAAGTGGAAGGGGTTTGACTTTCTCAACCATATATGATTCATATGTATGAAAAATATATTATTAAAAGGGTCCCGTTAATGTCTAGCGATATGAAAAACTATTATTTTGCTTACTGGATGGATAAATACTATGAGGAAAAAATTAAAAACTAAAAAAGGAATTTTGTTATGTAAAAAATATTAAAGTATAATTTTTCAAATATATAAACAAAAAATAGACCATTTATAAATGTCAAGTAGTTTAAAATCCTACCAGGGAGTTGGACGAATCGACACTTTTCCACTAAAATTGATTTGTAATTACTTTCTTCCAACATAAAATTTGCATTGCTCATTTTTAATAATTGATTTTAGAATAAATTCTATTCAACTATAAACCAAATAGATACAAGTCGTGAGAGTATTTAAAGAGTATTTAAAGGCTTTACTTTTTGTTTAATTATATTATCATGAAAATAATTTTCTTAAACGGTATATAAGTTTCTCTTAATTTTAATTATTATTATTTATTTATTACAATTATCATTTTTTTGGTGTTAGCCACATGTATCCTCTATTACCAGTGGTAATCCTGTTCGGGGCTTAGTCACAATTAAGGCTCCTCACCCCTCCCGGTGTGTTTAGTGGGGATCGAATCCAAGAGCTCTTCCCAAAATCTGAGTCTGCGTTGCCAACTGAACCACAACTCTTTGGTAATTATCATTTAATATATAATCTATTATTTAACTTTCCATATTGATTTTATAAATTTAATTATTTCATCGTGAAAATATTTTTTTCCTTATTTATTCTCTAGCTCTCTTATTTATTACTATAGAAAGAAAATTTTTATTTAATCTTTTATCTTATCTTCACTTTGTTTATTTTTCGACACCCTACTTGACCATTACACTTTTTCCTAGTATATTACTATAGCTAGAAATTTTTTTAATTAGTTTATATAATTATAAATAAACAAAAAATTTCTTATTTTTTGTTTGGTATATGATCACAACTCTATATCCCTGGCTCGAACTCACGACAACATGTTAAGTTGAAACAACCCTACTCCAACGCATCTCGTGATAAAATTTGGTATCACATTTTATTTTCAAAGAGTTTAATTTGTAGGTAGTTTAAATTTTATTTTAGATTAAATGCAATGATGAGAATTTTTATATTTATTTTTTAGTTTTTTATTTTTTGGTAAATGAAGTCCACTTTTAATAATCAATTTAATGCTCTTATAATTAAATATATAAAGTATACTTTTTTAATTGAATGTAATTAAGTGCTTTGTAAATACTCTCTGGCCCCAAATACTTTCTTTCTCTTGGTACGGGGCACCATTCCTTTACTATATATAAATTTTTATGGAATAAAGAAGTCGACTTTCAACAATTAAATGCTCTCTTTATTAAATATTGACTCCCTCCGTTTCTTTTTAATTGTCGTTTTAGGGACTTAAATTTATTTCTAAATAAATGTCATTTTCAAATATCAATGCAATAATAAATGTTATCTTTCCAATTTTACCCCTATTGTAATCTTATTATTTTTATTGTAAATATTTATTATAAAGCTATATCATAAATGTTTTAAGAGTTCAAAGTTTCAATAAATGTATTTTTTTATGTTTCCAACAAAAAATTGATGGTAAGAGGTAAACCATGTGAATAAAAACACATGGCATTTATGCATAGTTATTAAGAAAAGAGAAATATTAGTTGCATTAATGAAAGAAAGAGAAATGGTATCTTTGAAAAAAAAGAGGCTTAAAAACATTGTTATTGCATTTCTTAATCCTTGCGCAAAAACCTTAAACGACATATAAAAAGAAACGTATGGTGTAATTTATAATTCTATAAGAGTAATGCTTATTGCAATTCATTTAATTTGTAATTATATATAATAATGATATAAGTAGTATTTATTGCAATTCATTTAATGTGTGATTAATACTATATATGCAATGATGAGCATTTTTATATTTATTTTTTAGTTTTTTATTTCTCGTAATAGCAAGCATATACTACTCTGGTCTTGAATATAAACAAAAGTTAACTAATTCACGCTAATTAAGAATATTAGTTAACCTCATTAAATTTTATCCAACTCACATAAAAAGTGAATTGCTTTTACTAAACTATCATTCCTAATAATTATTGCAAAATAGGTCATTGAAAAGGAAAGATAAATTAAATAAGGGTATTGTGGTGATACTAACATTTAATAATTAATAGGGTGAAAGTGGTTAGCTTTTGCTTATATTTAAGAACAACAAAATTGAATTTGAGTTGCTTATATTTAACCCCGGAGTGGTATACAATAAAGTCCACTTTTAACAATCAATTTAATGCTCTTTTAATTAAATATATAAGCACGCTTTTTTTTTATTGAATGTAATTAAGTCCTTTGTAAATGTTCTTTGACCCTAAAGGTTTTCTCTCTCTTGGTATGGGGCACCATCCCTTTATCGTAAATTTTTATGAAATAAAGAAGTCAACTTTCAACAATCTATTAAATGCTCTTTTTATTAAATATATAATATATAATTTTATAAGAGTAATACTTATTGCAATTCATTTAATGTGTAATTATATATAATGGTATAAGTAGTATTTATTGCAATTCATTTAATGTGTGATTAATACTATATTAAATGCAATAGATATATACATTTTTTCTAACCTGTGTAATGTTACATATTTTAATAAATCAAAAGTGGAAAGATTTTATTGGAAAATATAACTTTCATATTACCAATGCATTGGATGTTGTGGTAATTGTAATTTCAATAAAATCTTTTCACTTTTGATTTATTAACCCGTGTAATATTGCACAGGTTAGAAAAACCGATATATATACTATATGTATTACATAAATTGTTATGAGGAATATTTATGAATTTAACGGTAAATATTGTTAACGTGAAAAGGTTTTACATATGAGATGTCTTATTAATTAAATGATGTGAAAATTCGAGATGTCGATCTTATTAATTAAATGACGCAAGAATACTACATTATATGACAATGTAAAACTTTTTTACATTTAGTACATACTCATTAAAGTCATTATTTATTTTACTACATCTATTCCTATTTATCTGTCCCATTTGAAGATTTTTTCATTTCTATTTATTTGTCTTATTTAGAAGTTCAACATAATATTAATTATGATTTTTATACTTTTACCCTTAATAAGATACAATGGAGATCCATATATGTATACATTGTTGGGTCAACACATTCTTCTCCTTCATCTTTACTTAAGATGGTAGAATGATGCATCGGAGTTGACATAGGTTTGCAATCATGCATGTTGAACTTCTTAAGCATTTCTTTTGTATATTTCTCCTGATGGATCCATATACAATCAGACTCTTGCTTAATATGAAGTCCTAAGAAAAACTTGAGTTCACCCATTAAACTCATTTGAAACTCAGATTGCATTAGCCTTGAAAACTCTATGTATAATGAAGAATTTGTTGATCCAAATATATTGTCAGCAACATATATCTGAACAAAAAATAGATCTTTGTTAGACATTTTTCTAAAAAGGGTTGTATCAACCTTTCCTCTTTCAAAACCATTTCTAAGAAGAAAATTTCTCAATCTGTCATACCAAGCTCTGAGAGCTTGTTTAAGACCATATAGAGCCTTTTTCAATTTAAAAACATGATTAGGAAAAATTGGATTTTCAAAGCCAGGGGTTGTCTAACAAATACCTCTTCCTCAATGAACTCATTAAGGAAAGCACCATTTACATCCATCTGATATAGTTTGATGTCATTATTTGCTGCATAAGAAAGCAAAATCCTAATGGCTTCAAGCCTTGCTACAGGTGCATAGGTTTCTATGAAATCAATACCTTCTTGCTGATTGTAGCCTTGAGTAACCAATCTAGTCTTGTTTCTGATCACTTTTCCATCTTCAGAGAGCTTGTTTCTGAACACCCATTTGGTTCCAATAATTGTTTTCCCATGGGGTTTAGGAACATGAGTCTAAACATTACTTCTGGAAAATTGATTCAGCTCTTCCTGCATGGCTAGGATTCACCCTTCATCATGCAGAGCTTCATCGATATTCTTTGGCTAGATAGGAGGGCAAGATTATTGACTTCTCTAAGTCTTGATCTTGTTCTTACACCTTCTGAAGTTTCACCAATGATTTGCTCTTGCAGATGATGAGACTTGTATCTCCACTCATTTCTACGAGGAAATACATGCTCATTCTGAGACTCAACATTAACTCTTTGAAGAGGATCATCTTCAGCAGGTTATTCAATAAGTTGTTCAGCAGGTACTTCAGAGGGTTCTTTAGCAGGTTCCTCATTTTTTACCCCTGTCTTCTCTGAAGTTGGATTTAGCTCCATCCCTGCAAAATTATCTTCCAGATCTGATAGTTCCCTATCAGTCTCTTTAGTATCATTAAATCTAACATGGATAGATTCTTCTACTGTCAAGGTTCTAGAGTTATAAACCCTATAAGCCTTTGAAGTTTCTGAATATCCAATGAAAAATCCCTTGTCAGATTTAGGATCAAACTTTCCAATATCATCTTTGGTGTTAAGTATGAAACACTCACAACCAAAATTATGGAAGTAAGAAATGTTGGGTTTCCTTCCTCTCCACAATTCATAGGGAGTTCTTTTAAGAATTGGTTTTACCAAAATTCTGTTTTGAATGTAGCAAGTTGTATGAATAGCCTATGCTCAGAATGATCTTGGTAGGTTGCTAGAAATGAGCATGGTTCTACCCAACTCCTGCAACCTTCTGTTCTTTCTCTTAACAACCCCATTTTGCTGAGGTGTTCTTGCCACAGAGAAATTGTGTGAGATCTCATTCTCATCATAGAACATTCTGAAGCTTGAGTTTTCACACTCACCACCATGGTCACTTCTGATAGCAGATATGAAAAATCCCTTTTCATTTTGCACCTTCTTACATAATTTTGTGAAATTCTCAAAAGTCTCATCCTTGCTTTTGAGGAATAACACCCATGTAAATCTAGAGAAGTCATCCACAATGACCAAACCATATTTTTTACCAGCAATACTTTCAGCTTTTGTAGGACCAAACAAATCAATGTGAAGTAGTTCTAAAGGCTTAAGGTAGACACAATATTTTTACTCTTAAAAGAGCTTTTTGTCTGTTTACCCTTAAGAAAGTTTTCACATAAAATATCAGATTTGAAAGAGAGCTTGGGCAATCCTTTACAAGGTTATGCTTTATTAACTTTGAGATTAATCTCAAGTTGGCTTGCCTAAGTTTCTGATGCCAAATCTGTTTTTCATCTTTTACAGAAAGAAGACATGTCACATTTTGATATGCAAGTTCCTCAAGATCTATTTTATACACATTGTTGTGTCTCTTGGCAAAAAAAAGGATTTGATCTGAAGAGTCTTTGACTACACAACGATCCTTGGTGAAGGACACAACATATCCATTGTCACATAATTGACTTATGCTCAGTTGGTTGTGTTGAAGTCCTTCAACAAGAAGAACATTTTGAATAATAGAGAGAGGGGAAATACCTACAGATCCTATACCTGTGATCTTCCCTTTCTGATTTCCTCCAAAAGTGACCACACCACCATCTTTAGGTCTAAGGCTTTGGAACAAAGACCTTTCTCCCGTCATGTCACGCGAGCATCCACTGTCCAAATACCATTTGTGGTGTCTCCTTTGTCCTATTAAACACGTCTGCAACAGGAATAAGCAGAGATTTAGGTACCCATATCTTTTTGGGTACTCTTTTGTTAGCAATAGGTCTTCTCTTTTTCTTGTGTTTGCATGTAGACACATGATGTCCAGGCTTCCCACAATGTGAGCATCCAGTACCTTTCTTGAAGTTGGTTGAATGTCTCTAGAAGGGGGGGTTGAATAGAGACTTCTTAAAAATTGTTCCTGAAATTTGCACACTGAAATTGAAAGTTGAGACGTGATCTCAAGTCTGCTGACTTGTTGAAGGGAATCAAGCATGTGATCAGGGTGCAATGGAAATAAATGGATTCCCTCCCTTGTTACGATCGTTATGCGAAAACACGAATCAAGGCATAAAAGGGTATAAAACAAAAGGTCGTACCTTATTAGGATTATGAACAAGGAAAGAGCAGCCACATCTCTATTGGTATCCACGCCAACAACCAAACTAGGAAACCCTCTTCAACTTTGCTAGAAGTGTTTTGGAGAGTAAGAGCGACTACTCTTATTTTTCATGTGTGTGGGGAATGCATCTCATGCTCTATTTATAGAGTGGTGGCTAGGGTTTTACCCCTCACTTGTTGAGTCTCAAAAATATCATAAGGTAAATTATGATGTTTTAAGATAGCTCAATTCCCAGGTTTTAATGCTTAACAAATTTGGGTTAAAATACTTATCATAGATACCTAAATATTTAATGACTTATCTATGATTTCAGCAAGCCATGCTAAACTTATATAAAGACTGTCTGAAGTGCTTTCAACCTATCTGAAGTGTTGAAGCCATCTGAAGTGCGCAACCCGTCTGAAGTATTGAAGCCGTCTGAAGTCTCATTTATGACGTGGCACTCTTTGCTGAAGTGTGTGAAGACATCTCTGAAATTCTGCTGAGTCAAGCGTTCTCTGCTGCTCGAACCTTTTCAAGAATATTTATGGCAAGGGACACAGAGACCTTTCCTGGTACATTTGAATTTCATACACCACTGAGGAAATCCCTGCAACGCAGTCTTTGCAGCAACAACAGTGGCAACTTTTGTTGTCTTTTGTTAGCAGCAACCTTGTACTGTTTCAGAAATATCAGATCTCTCAGAAGCATGTCTCACAACGGATTAAATAGCATTTAATGTTATCTCTAAACGGTGGTATTTCAACGGATTGAAGATTGGTTATAAATACCCTCTCATGAAGACCTTCAAGTAGTGAGTGATTCAATATACAAGAAAGTCTAAGATAAAAATCACGCTGCAAGTTTGTATTCCGTAAAAACACTCTGTTATTATTTTCATTGTACATCATTTGTATATCCTGAGCATACCTCAGTTTATTGTACACCGTCTCTGTTTAAGCTTCAAACTTGTGTAGTTTAAAAGCTTAGACATTTCTCTTTGAAAAATCTTGGTTGTTGAGCCTGAAGAGGCTTGTCTGTAAAAGAATACTTGGTTTTAGAGCCTGAAGAGGCTTGACTGTAAAAGAATACTTGTAATCTTGGTTAAGATTAAGAGAAAATCCAAGTGCTAGTTGTCATTTGGACTGGACGTAGCTCACAGTGGTAGTGAGTGAACCAGGATAATTTCCTTGGCTAAGTTTTCCTTCCCTTATCTCTTGTCAATTTATTTATACTAATCTAAGGGTGTTGAAAACTGTTCTGATAATTTTAAAAGCAAGAAACCTTTTAAAAGATATTTTCAGAAGCTTTCTTAAGAAACTTCAGACAACCTCTTAAACCTGTCTGAAACTTTTCAAAACATAGCCGTTTGCAAAAAGCTTCCATAAATTATAAAGAAACACTATTCAACCCCCCTTCTAGTGTTTCCCTGTGTTTCTACATCACTCACTTATCCCTAACACATATGGGCCTGGCCCATTAGGTTATAATTCTAATTAAATTAGAATTATTATCCTTTCCTAGTGGCTTGTTGTATGCGTGTGACCCAATAGGCTTTTAATATTTGGTTATGATATTAAAATAAAACTCTTTTATATTTAATACCATAAATAGTGAGCGACATCTAGCAATACATCACTATCCAAATGTTGAGAATATCAATAACTTTGACGAATCCTATTTTATGATAATTTATATGATCTGCCCCTTTGTCCAAATATCTAAATGAACACAAGGGCATGGATTGTGTCAACCTTGTATAGTTCAATTTATATTTTCTTGATCCCCAAGTAGACCGTACCAAAAATAAACATCTCATGTTTATCCTCCTGAGCATGGCTATGCATTTTGCAGTCTCACTTTATCAAGAGGCCTACAGATATAACTCCTGTTACATAGAAGGGACAAATCCCATCTAGGGCACTCACATTCCTCCACATAATTTATTATATGTCCAAATACCAACTTTATGATCACCCTGTTACAGGCAACATATGATGATATTCAAAACACATAATTCCTTATGTAGGAATCATAGTGATTTCAGGTCAAAGGACTTTATATAACATTTATCAATTTAAGAAACGTTCATGACACTTATGTAACAATCCATGCAACGTTCTTAAGGCGAATCTGTCCAGTACACCATTACTCTTAATGTGTACCTATGTGAGCACATGATATCTCATATCCATGATCTGTGAGATGTGATCATCAATGAACTCACATACTAGTCTAATTGCATTTTTGTCCTAAGATGATACTTGACTAGGAACTATTTAAGAATAGTTCTTCATAAGATCTCACGATCAAGTCATCTACTTGATTTCTTATGAAGTTTAAGCTTACTATTCTAAGGACAATAATTATATTCTAAAAGAATAAGTTTTCCTTTATAAAATAACATGATACAAGTGATGGATATTCATAAATATATAAGTCTCTAGTGCATATTCCTAACAATCTCCCACTTGCACTAGAGACATTCAGACATAACTATTATGCCTAATGATCTAGTGTACCCTTCATGCTTCTGCTGCACAAGGGTTTTTGTTGATGTGGTAGAATCAGCGACTGTTTCCTGCTTGGAACCTTTCCAGCTCACAGCGCTACCATTCAAACAAAACACATAACCTGATTGTGATCTTAAATCATCTTTGTCGGTTTGGAAGCCAACATCAGTGTAACCCTTTACAAGTAGCTCTTCCTCACCTCCATATATCAAGAATGAATCCTTAGTTCTTCTCAAGTACTTAAGTATGTTCTTGACTATTGTCTAGTGACCTTTACCAAGATCAGACTGGTATCTGCTAGTTATGCTTAAAGCATATGATATCTCTGGTCGAGTAAATAACATGGGAAACATGACAGACCCTATAGCAGATGCATAAGGGATCTTACTCATGCGATCTCATTGGCTAACTGACCCATTTGATTCTCTAGAGTCTTGATTGATGCCTCTGTAGTTTTCTTGAATCCACTAAATCCTTGAACTAAGTCATCAATCTTACTTTCCAAAGTATTCAATTTATCATATGTTGAAGGCTGCTGTTGGTAAGGTGGTTGTCTTCCTCCATTCTGATTCCAACCTGAGTTGGTTTGGTTATTTCTCCAACCTTAAGAGTACTGGTTGTTGTTGTTGTTGGAGAAATTACCTTGCCTTCCCTGGTTACCCATGTAATTGACTTGCTCTGGGTGTATTCCTTGGTTAGCACATTGACCATTTAGATGGTCACCTCCACAGAAATCACAAATCAATGGTTGGGCTTGGATGGGTTGTGAGTGGACAGCTTTGAGTTGTTGAGGGAGTTCCTTTAAAGTCTCAGTGAGTTCTTCTATTTGACGTTTAATGAGCTTGTTTTCAGCTAACAAGGCATCATTCTAATTGAGTTCCAACATCCCTTTCCTTGGTACTTGCGCGAGCTGCCTTCCACTTTGAGCTTGTTGATCGTTCTGAGCGAAGTTGTTAATGATTTCTAGTGCCTGATCAACTTTTGCGGATAAGATTGTTCCTCCTGCTGCAGCATCTATAAATGACTTTGAATCTGAACGCAGTCCCTTGCAGAATATATTGAGTTGGGATATGTCTTCATAGCCATGATTGGGACACTTGCGCAACATAGATTTGAATCTTTCCCAAGCTTCACAAAGTGGCTCATCAATCCCTTGTCTGAATGTGGAAATATCTGCTTTGGCTTCAATCTACTTCCCTGGTGGGAAGAATCTTGTCAAGAATTTCTCCTCAACCACACCCCAATTGGTTAGACTTTGATTTGGGTGTGATTGCAGCCATTCCTTAGCTTTACCTATCAAAGAGAAAGGAAACAAGTGTAAGTAAACAGATTCTAAATTACCCTCCTCGAATCCCATAGTACCAATCAATTCATAAAAGTTAGAGAGATGAGTATTTGGATTTTCATGATCCAATCCAGCGAATTGATGTGCACTAATGAGGTTGAGGTGTGCAGTCTTCAACTCCAGAGTTCTGGCATTTGGTGGTAACACAATGCTTGAGAAGTGCTGTGGTCCTTGATGGGAGATGTAATCTCCAAGTCTCCTTCTTGGAGCTTCCTCTGCCATGTTTTGGGTTCTTCAACAATTCTTCTCCTTCTCGAGTTCCTACCTCTGTTCCTTCGCGACATCCTTTCTATTTCCGGGTCGAACTGTAATTGATTGGGAGACGCCTGACCTCTCAGAAGCATAAATAAGAAACTTGAAAAAGGTAAGCGTTGAAGAGAATTTAATAATAATAGAAAAACAATAAAATTCTTAATATAATAAGTCCTAAAAATAATAAGAATAATAGATAGAAATCCCAATGAAAACAAATAAATAAATTCCTAAGATAATTAAAAACTTGATAACTAGACCGCCAAGGTCTACACGAATTGGAAACCCTTCCCCGGCAACGGCGCCAAAAATACTTGATGGGTTTCTGGCAAGCGAACCAAAAATCCAGTAGTATAATAGTAAGAAGAGTTATCGTATCCACAGGGAACGGTCAATTCACGTAAACTTGTGATCTAATTATCAAGGAAACAACGGTTTTGAGAATATTGTTGCGGAATTGTAAACAGCAAATTAATAATCAATGGAATTAGGAAGGAAGAGTTAGAGACACTTTACTTGGATTAGGATTGGACTTCATATCATCACACCCTTTGTGCATGTAAAAACTATCTATTATTTTAGGTTTACTCTATAATACTGTAGACAAACTATATTGCTAAGACCCTGAGTTACCAGCGGCCTTACACACTCAGGTAATCCATGCGAGCTCTCCCAAGCGACAGACTTACCCTTGACTTATTTTGCTCTCTTTTATTCCGTTTGTAAAAGAACTAATTGATAAACGCGACCTACTCCTCTGGATTCACCTTCGCTAGAGTACTGTCACTACCCATCACTCATTAGAATACACCCACGTTATCGCTTCCGGGATTGACAATCTACTAATTCTTTGCTATCGGTAATTTAATAACCATGCCTATCCTTTAGACGCCATTCATTAGAGTACTCACACTACCCATTAATCACTAGCAACGCCCATGTTTCGGTCACTGGCTACCGAGTCCTCTTATTCACTCAGAGAATGAGTTTCTTCAGAATCCGCTCCTCCACTCTCAATCCTAGTCGAAACTAGCCTATAACTCCGGCGCAAGCGTAGAAGTTAGGAATTAAGTACAGAATAAGATTACCAATATTATAGACAGAGAGCTCATGAAATAATAATATAGAGTTTACATACACTTGGGGATAGAATCAATTACATCCAATCCTAATGGAGAGTTAACTACACAAGGTAGCCATACAAACCACCGAAGATGCTGTCACCATCTTCAATCCTTATGAAGTGCTCCTCCTCTCCTCCTCTAAACTTAGCTCTGGTGCATTCTCACTGAAATATGACTGTATTACAATAACCGTGCACACTGGATTTGGCACAAGAGGTTCCTATTTATAGACTAAGGAAAGACACAGAAATTTGGGGAGAAATCTATTAAAATGGCAACAGGGAGCAAATTAGCGTGGCCTGCGCTCCAAGCTGCGCTACAGCGCAGGCTGGAGCGCAAGATCCATAGAGTCTGCGCTTCACCCTGCGCTGAAGCGCAGGTAGCTTCCTGCGGCTCCAACTTTCTCTTTTTAGTCTTGATCTCTCCCCGAGACTGGTTTTGGCAGATTTATCTTTCCTTGTTTCCCTTTTCTTGATAAAATCCTTGCATTTATTGAGCAATCTTTGATTTATTTGGGAAGCTTGTCTGCAGAATCCTTGATTGATTGGCAGTGATCTCCTCATTAATTGCCTTAAATCTTCTTCAAATCTTTATTAAATGTCTTCAATCAATCTCAAATCTTGCAGATATCTCCCTCATTTAATGCTATATCTCCTTCAAATCAAATCTTTACAATATCCTGCAAAAATCAGTAATATTTCTATCAAAATAGCATCAAATTCAAATCTCTGATTAATAAATACAATTTCTCTAATATTTAATAAAAAGGGATTAAATTGGGGCAAAATTACTATTTTATCCTTGATAAGTGAACTAAAAAGTACTCTAATTTATCAACTAATTTTCACTTATCAATAGGCAAAATTCCCTTCTTAGAATCTTGCATGTTAAACCGTTTTAACACTTTGTCTATGTATGTACTTTGACTTAGGCCAAGCAATCTTTGAGATCTATCTCTATAGATCCTGATACCTAACACATAGGTAGCTTCACCCAAATCTTTCATAGAAAAACAATCTCCTAACCAAGTCTTTATAGACTGAAGGATAGGAATGTCATTTCCTATGAGGAGTATGTCATCTACATACAAAACTAGAAAACCACTATGATGTCACTAACCATTTTGTAGACACAAGGTTCATCTTTATTTTCAATGAAACCAAACTGCTTTATAGATTCATCAAAACGAAGATTCCAGTTTTTAGAAGCTTGCTTTAATCCATAAATGGATCGTTGCAACTTATATACCTTTAGGTATAACAAAACCTTCAGGTTGTATCACATACATATCTTCAAGAAGGCTTCCATTTTGGAAGGCTGTCTTGACATCCACTTGCCAGATTTCATAATCATGGTAAGTTGCAATAGCAAGCAAGATCCGAACAGATTTAAGCATGGCAACGGGGGAAAAAGGTTTAATCATAGTCTATACCATGAATTTGCGTGAAACCCTTAGCCACCAACCGTGCTTTAAAGGTACTTACATTACCATCCACGTCAGTTTTCCTTTTGAAAACCCACTTGCACCCTATGGGTTTTATCCCTTCGGGTGATGCTCAAGTAGCATTGATTGTCTTTAACCCTAAAGGAAAACTCTTTGAGTTTTCATCTGAATCCAGGTTAGTTACTTTCTACTTTCTTTCTAGTGTTCTTCATCATTTAATTTAATTTAATTTGCATCATCACCACTCAGTACTCTTTTAGTTCCACCTTGTTTAATTTATTAATTAATTTATCCATTTCCCCCTCTTTATTTGTATTTATTTAAGTGCTTCCATATATATAGATTCCTTATTAATTGGCTTGTTACTCATGGCCATGGATGAGACAATTGTGGTTTTATTCGTTATTATTTGTTGTTTCTTTCTTTCTATTTATTTATTTATATATAGTGTGTGGATATTGCAAATCTCACTAATGAGTTTTCTTTTTCTTTATGTCTTATCCTTCTGTACTTTCTTTCCCCACTCTTTGGGTCACTCTTTTTCTGCCAGAATGAAAAAAATTAGCAGTACTAACTAATTAGGACTTGCTATACAATAGTTTGTTTTTTTGGTTCGATCACATATATCACAGCTGTACTAGTCCTCCCATTTTTCCATTTATAGTCATGAACAAAGGCAGCCAATCATAATGGAAATTTTAATTGTTCTTTGCTATTACTTATTACAGTACATATATATTTTCTCGTTCAATATCCTTTCTAGGGATGTATTTGCTCCAATGATGACTTCTAACATATCGTACTATATGCTAGCTGTGTGTTGTGTTTCTATATGTTATGTCTTCTCAATAAATACACAAATCTAGTATTTTTCTTTTATAAAAGTTAATGATGTTTAAATCCAGGATTATAACGTTTTGGAAGAGAAAGTGAAGTCTGTGCTTGAAAAAAATCCGTGATTTTGCTTAACTGAGGGTAAAAAGGTATCCAAGATCATATGCATTTTTAACTCTTTATCTGTTTATGAAAGAATCAATATCCTATTTGTTTCCTCTTTGGTATTGTGCAAAAGCAATGATATTACTGTTTATTTGTAGGTTATGTAAATAAGGCCATCTATAGAATGGAACAAAGGTAATGTTGTAGAATATTTTCTTGACACATATTAGGATTAAGCAGTTCCAAGGACATCCTTCCTGTGTATATTGGCGATGATAGAACTGATGAAGATGCTTTTAAGGTATAGCTTACTCTAGTTTCCTCTTTTTCTTGCAACATATTTATTTTTTACCAAGTACCATTAATAGCTCAACGAAATTTATATTTTCTCCATACCAGGATTAAATGAAAAGGAAATGCTGTGCATCATGTTAAAGTTATCAACTCATATAATCAAAGTTCCAAAGCATACATATATACACAACCCACTCAAAATAAACTGTTTCTTGCTAAATGAAATCTTCTGCCTCCATTTTCCATTTTGTTACCTACCTTCTCAAGTTAGTAAAATAATTTCTCTCTTTCTTAATTGGTAAAATCTTTTCTCATGATAGTTTTTTTATGCTAAGTTCTTAGCTTTTAATTGGAGAGATAGGAGAGTTAATTAAAATCGTGTCTTATCTGCATCTAAATGATAAGCTATCATAATCATGGATGATTTGAATGAATGCTTGTATCCCACATAATAGATTTCTTGGTTTGTTAACTAAAATAGTTTACAGAAGGAAAATTTAGTGATTGATCTTTTAGATGACAGAGTTTAGTATGCCAATAAATATCTCTAACAACAAACTATTGGTTAGAGATTTTTTGCAAAAGAAAATAAAAATAATAATATGTCAAAATAAATCACCTCCTCAAGAAAACAAAGTTTGCTTAAGCCACCAAGCTGATTGAAAGATATGTCAACTACAAAATTTTCCACTATGCACTTTATGATCTTCACCTGCCATTGAACAACAATAATCAAGCAGTTGGTTGAAATGAATGATTATCAAGTAGACCAATCCTTGATACAAGGGAAGGGGAATGAGAATAGACAATCTTATAGAACATTGATGTCCTGCGACTTTTTTAAATTGTCACGATATATCAATGTATTTACAGTTGAAATATATAATTAATATATAAAAAAAGAAATACAAATGCACCCGGGTTTGGTATCCATGCAAGCATTTAATGATATATGCAATTATGCATAGAGATAACTAATTTATACAACATAAAAACATACAACAACTCATACAACACACTTTTCTCTCTATCTCTTTCCATCTCATCACCCAACATCCCACATTTTTCTCTTTTTTTTCTCTTTTCTCTCTCTTTGTTGTACATGTACAACATGTACAATTTACATTTCTCTTATGCATGTACAAATACACTTATGTTGCTCACAAATAGTTAGTCTCCGATTAAAGTGCAACAATATAGATCAATGGACATAAGTGTATTAGAAAACGCTAATTAATCAGCATAATAAATGTTAGAATATATGAAAACTATTTTATAATATCTTAATCATATCATAGAGTGATTTAGAGTATATTAGATTATCAACATTATCTTTATGGTCCTTCTGACATAATCTATCGTAAAGATGTGTAATTAGATAAGTATTTATTTTTACATAGAGCTTAAAGGAATAATACATGAGAATTAGTCATTACCGTTTTCGAGTTAGGGAAATGGACCCTTAGAGTGTCACTTCTAAACCATTGGAGTATGATTAACTCATAACCACATTCTTAATATATGCACAAAGAGTGTAGTTACCATATGGAAACGCACTATTAGTAGAGCCGCTAAAAGTGTGGTTGTCATTTAACCGTACTCTAAGTGTTGAGCCTAAAAATGCCCCCTTACGTGATGATACAATAGACACATAAATTCCCTTTCACTTCCTTTGCTCTCTTTGCGTTTTTTGTTCCCCTTATTATCACCCTCTCCTCTTGCTCTTCTCTTTATGTGCTCCCTATGCTCTCTCTCGCTTTCTCTATTCAACATTTACCAACCCTTTACCTTCGATAAGTTCCAAACCTCTTTCCTTTTAACACGAAGCATCTTGTACCAACAACTCGCATATAAAACTTATCACTTTAATCTACAATCTCTTCATATCTCTTTGCAGTGGGGGAAGTCGGTGTTGTTTCTAAAAAGGGATTAGTTTATGAAAAAGGTAGACGAAGGAGCTCAGATAAAGTTGCATCGTGGTTGAAAGCTTGTTGGTTTTAACATCGTCGATCCCTGTTATGTCAAAGTTATAGTAAGAGGAAAAGCATATGAAGATCTAGTTGAAGAGCTTCGCAAAAGTGAATTGAAACTCTGGTGGGAACACTGTTTAGAGAATGATTTGGTAGAAAGCAAAGAGACTCGTAAGTGATGCCAAAAAGGTCAAATGCTCTTCCATTTATTTATGTCTAAAAAAAGAGGTTTTGTGATTGTAAAAAAGATGGATCTTAAATGATTTTTTCTGGGGGGGTTGAGAAAGATAAACAAAGAAAGAGGAGTTGGCAATGGGGTGCATACTGTCGATGAGGATGACCTTGGGTGACGATTTCAAAGGCCAACTTGTTACCTTTGATCGCGCCTCTAACATCCTCGTACCCTAGGAAGAGTTCCAAACCTTTGAATTTGTTGATCTTTGTCTTTTGAATTTGTCAATATTTGTCCTTTATACTCTAGGAAGGTTCCTTGAGTATAAGGATGTTAGAGGTGCAAGCAAAGGTGACAACTTAATTGATCTTTGTCCTCTTTCTCTATTATTCTTTTTTAACCTAAAAGAAAACCATTTAAGGTCCATATTTTTTCACAAGAACCAAACCTCGATTTTAGAAATAAAAATGGGAGAATATTGGACCTTTTTAACATCACTTCAAGGTGTGTCTGCTTTTCGCAAACCATCCTCCAAGCAATGTTCCCACCAGAGCCTCGGTTCACTTCCGCGAAGCTCTTCAACTGATCTTCCACTACTTCTCCTTGGATATGGATCCTCTCCAGTTAATTTTTAACTGGAGTGAATCGTAACAGTTAAAAATAAAAAAAGAAAAAATATTTGCATGGAAAAATTGATGATAGTAGGATTGATGACACACTGTTAGAAGCTTGGACCTGCAAGACCTACACTGGAGGAAATGCACCAACTTCAAGCCAGAACTTCAAGCAAGGAAGAGTTGGAGAATTTAGTGTCCTACAAATAAAGGTCACTACCCTACAAAATAAGGGTCACTGCCCTATAGAAGAACACCTTGACCCTGGATAGGACCCTTATCCTATGGACCACCCTTTATTAGGACTCTTTTGTATTTTTTTTTTATTTTTGTAATTTTCCTTTTATTTTGCTCCTACTTGGGCGCCCACATGTATGGGTTTATTGGCTAGTAGGTTGCCGTGCTAAAAGGCTTAGGAGTCTTGGGTTCAATTCCCACATAGGATAGAATTTTTATTCATCTTTTTATTTGTTTTCATGAGTGGGGTGCCATTTTGAGAGGTTTATTGGCTTAAGACTTAGCCTAGTCATAAACCTTGGGGGTCATGGGTTCAAGACCCACTTAGGAGTGTTTTCACTCACCTTTTATTTTCTCATTTTTACTCTCCTAAAAATCCGCCCCTCTCCCCCTCTTTTCCTATAAATAGGAGTCCTCTCCTCTTGTAATTCACCTTTGGATGAATAGTAAAGGCATTATGCCAAATTTTCTCCTCCCTTTGTGAGTTGAGTGAGACTTGGTGGTTGTTGCTCAAACCATACTGAGACTTATCTAATTCTCCTGAATTAGTGGCGTCTGACATTGGACTTATCTACTGCAGGAGGATTCTTGCTTCAATGGCGTCCCTCCCATTTCTTCCTCTCCACTTTTTCTTTCATTTTCTCTCATTTTCTTTCATTTTCTCACGTGAATATAGCTGCTTCCCAGCCCTATATTTCGTGATTTAATTGCTTGTTTGTGATTCTGATCAGTTGGTTTTGCTCAATTCTAGGTCCTGTACACATCCTGCCATCATTTGGTATCAAGAGCTTGTTGAATTTGAGCAAATTGGGAGCATTTTGGGGCTGTTCTTGCCGCGGGTACTGCACCTCATATGTGCAGAATTTTCATCATTTTAGTGTAATTCAATCCCTCTTTTCAATTGTAATTTGGACTTGGACTGTTTCCCGGGCCCGAGGTGCCTTTCTGCTGCTATCAACACTTGACTGTCTTGATTGAATTGTGTGATTTCTTGCTAGTTTGGGGGCTGTTTTGGGCCGCTAATTCCCACCCCCTAGGTGTTTGTTTAAATGCCTCTTAATTGCTCATACTTGTTCTTGAGTGATTTCTACAATTAATTGCTATAAACTGCTTGTTTGTTGGTGAAGTGTGGTAAGAGGAGGCATTGTTGTCTTCATTTTTCCAAAGATCGTTCACCTACATTTTCTCCCCTTCACCATTAATTGTTCATCCCCCATATTCATCTCTTTACTTTCCGCTTTTAATTTTCTGCCATTTAATTTCCGCTTCTCCCCATCCTTTTAATTTCCGCTTCCCCCTTTACTTTCAGTCATTTAAATTCAGTCCTCCCCATCCTTTTAATTTCCGCTTCCCCCTTTACATTTCAGTCATTTACATTCCCGTCCTCTCCATCCTTTTAATTTCAGTTTCCCCCTTTAATTCTTGCCATTTATTTTGCGCAATTTCTCCTTCTTTATTTTGCCATTTTATTCGCATTTTTGGGCTCTTGTGTTGTTCAATTTCCTACTCTTGTTATGTCTGTTTGATTGGCATTTTGATTGCAAATTTGGTTTGACTGCTATCTCTACCTTGGACTTTCCTTGTTTGATTGTTCAAAACGCTCACCTATAGGATCTTTTTTGGTTCATAGTATTGGAAGAAGATCAACAAATTCTAATTGTTGATTTTCCTTCAAATTTAATTCCAATCTTAAAATTGAACCAAGCGCGTTTCTGTGACCATACCGGTTTTGTATAATCAACAAGGAAGTGCTAAGCAATTTTTTTGGCCATTTTTTAAATCAAGTTGTCATCACGTTTTTACAATTTTTAGAAATCAATTTATTCATTATTTTTGCTTTTCTGGGCCACTTGGACCAGTTTACTGTTAGAAAATTCCAAAAATATTACAGTAGGTACTTTGTATTTTCTTTTCATTGTGTACAAATTTCTGTAATTTTCTGTTGGGAAAAAAAGACAAAAAAAGAAAGAAAAGGCAAGAAAAATACAAAAAGTACGTACGTGCCAAAAATAGAAAAAGAGGTGTAAAAAGCAAAAAAGGGTGCAAAAGTCAACAACAAGGAAGAAAAAGTCAAAAGACACCCAAAAAGAGTCAAAAATTCAAAAAAATTTAGAAAAATAGAAAATTCAAAACAAAGAGATATCCCAACAATACGTTGACCGTTTTACTGTAATTTTTTGTTTCTTTTCCCTGTATACTGTAATTGAGTTGTATTTGCTGTTTTTCTTAAAAACGACAATTTTGGCAACTCTTTTTCAAAAATCACCAAAAACAATTCTCTTTGCAATTTCTTCCGTCTTGTCTATTTTGCTGTCTGCTCTTGTGTATAAGCTTGTTTGAGTGCCAACTTTTCTTTTTTGACATATCAACTCTTTTGTTTTGTCTTAGGATTTCCAATCTTCTTCCTGTAGGTATTTTTCTTTGTTAGTGCGCTTCTATTTTGGGTAAGGGTTAAGACTTAGACTCACGTTGGTCTTTGCAAGATCTAACCAACCTCCAACCGAGTAGAAGAGGCAAGAGAGTCTCATTATAGAAAAAGCCAAAAAAAGAGTGACATACACGAGTGTTACATTCCATTGAGTGTAAACAATTAGTGAGTGGTGAGGTCCTTTAAAAGATTTCAAATAAAATCAATTTAAGATTTCATATAGAATGTGGAGAAAGGAGCTAGATGAAGATAGGGGAGAATTTAGAAGAGAAAAAGAAGTGAGAAGACACTCTTCTCATGATAAAATTGATGAAAGGTATAGGAAAGAAAGGAGAGAAATAAATAGGTATCATTTTGAAGATAAGGAAAGGAGTTATGATAACTCTAACCATGAAAGGAGAAGATATGAAGAAGAGAGAAAACTTAGGAGAAATTATGAGAGTGAAATTAGAAGAAAAGATCATGAAAAAGAGGAAAGGAGAAGAAGAGAAAGTAGGAAAGTTACAAAAGATTCTTTTGAAGATAGAATTGGGAGAAAGTTAGAAAAATTTCTAATGAAATTGAAGATAAATTTTCAAAATGCTTTTCAAAATCCTTAATTAAGATAGAAGAGAGAAGAAAAATAGAAAATAAGAAACAATTAGAAAAAGAAGAAGAAGAAAGGTTTAAGAGAGAAAAAGAAAAGGAAGTAGAAAGAATGCAAATTGAAGAAAAGAAAAACAAAGAAAATTTAGGGAAGCAACCAATTCCATTAGATAAACAAGTAAATGCTAACCCTTTGTGTGAAAACATGAATAGGTTGATGACAAGCACTTCTAGTGTTGCAAGGAGGACAACTCAAGTGATTGAAAGGGAGTTTCCTAGACTAACTTTCTTTATGCATGGAATGCCTTCTTCTCTGCACGATTATATGCCCCAAAGCATTACATGTTTGAATGAAATAAAAAATGTTGATGATGCTTTGAAATCTATTGCATGTTTAGAAGAGCCAACTAAGTTTAAGAGTACCATGAAACGTACTAGAGATGCATGTTTAGTTAATTCCTTTGATCAATTTAGATTGGATGATAACAAAGTTGGATTGAATATGCATGCACCTTTGGTTTGTGTTTATAAGTTGAATACACATTTTGGGCCTCAAATAATTATTTCATATAAAGATGTGTATTATGCTCTTGAACTAGTTAGTAAAAAGGATAAAAATTTGGATGAAGCTATCACATATGAGAAAACTTGTTTACATGATGATATGCTTCATAGTGTGCTTGTTCAAAGTGATTCTTTTAATGTTTCACCTTACATGAATACATATGATAATATGCAAAAGGTGTCATATTACTTGAGTAAGTGCACTAGAATGGATATGCCTCGTGAACAAACTTGCATGAATACATCATGGCATGAACATATACACTACCCTTTTTACAATCATACTCAAGATGCATGTGTTATGTTCAATAAAAATGTTGGGATGTTATTGAAAAATATTAAATCATTCATGCCACATAGTTTCACTTGTGCATTTATTTGGGAACATAGTATAGAATATTTTGATGAATGTTGCACATTGAAACACATTTTGTACTTATGTGGAATTAATTTCCGAAGCCTTCTCCATGACCACTTACTTCTCTTACTTGCAAGGGAGGGCTTCAAAAGATTAGTCTTTGATCCAAGATCTAAATCCACAAAGTACATGGACAAGATGGTTTAATCTCCATTGAGGGAGTTTTCTAACCCTTTTCTCAAATACCTCTTGTTCATATCATATGTTTTTCTTTTGCTAATCTTTATGATTCCCAAGTATTTTTGTTATGAGCCTTCACTTTGCTTGCTGTGGAATAATACTTATGGGTCTTCTTCTTGTTGTCTAGGCTCAAGGGAGTTGTCCAACTTGTGGATCTCTGACTCTACTCTCCAAAGACTAAGGGAAGTACCTTCTTACTTCCTGAATTTTGTCATCCATCTCCTTCTTCTGCCAGTTCATTATACTTATATCTTCTTACTGAATTTTTCAGATTTGAGGTCAAATCCTTTTCAAGGGGGAGGGAATGATGACACACTGTTAGAAGCTTGGACCTGCAAGACCTACACTGGAGGAAATGCACCAACTTCAAGCCAGAACTTCAAGCAAGGAAGAGTTGGAGAATTTAGTGTCCTACAAATAAAGGTCACTACCCTACACAATAAGGGTCACTGCCCTACAGAAGGACACCTTGACCCTGGATAGGACCCTTGTCCTATGGACCACCCTTTATTAGGACTCTTTTGTATTTTCTTTTTATTTTTGTAATTTTCCTTTTATTTTCCTCCTACTTGGGCGCCCACATGTATGGGTTTATTGGCTAGTAGGTTGCCTTGCTAAAAGGCTTAGGAGTCTTGGGTTCAATTCCCACATAGGATAGAATTTTTATTCATCTTTTTATTTGTTTTCATGAGTGGGGTGCCATTTTGAGAGGTTTATTGGCTTAAGACTTAGCCTAGTCATAAACCTTGGGGGTCATGGGTTCAAGACCCACTTAGGAGTGTTTTCACTCACCTTTTATTTTATTTCATTTTTACTCTCCTAAAAATCCGCCCCTCTCCCCCTCTTTTCCTATAAATAGGAGTCCTCTCCTCTTGTAATTCACCTTTGGATGAATAGTAAAGGCATTATGCCAAATTTTCTCCTCCCTTTGTGAGTTGAGTGAGGCTTGGTGGTTGTTGCTCAAACCATACTGAGACTTATCTAATTCTCCTGAATTAGTGGCGTCTGACATTGGACTTATCTGCTGCAGGAGGATTCTTGCTTCAGTGGCGTCCCTCCCATTTCTTCCTCTCCACTTTTTCTTTCATTTTCTCTCATTTTCTTTCATTTTCTCACGTGAATATAGCTGCTGCCCAGCCCTATATTTCGTGATTTAATTGCTTGTTTGTGATTCTGATCGGTTGGTTTTGCTCAATTCTAGGTCCTGTACACATCTTGTCATCAAGGATTGAAACTGGACCTCCAGTTGGACAGTAGAGGATCCTAGCCCCTTCTCCCCTTACTGATACTTCAACATAAAAGAGATCGACGACGTTAACACCAACGAGCATTACAACACGATGTAGCTTTATCTAAACTCCTTTGTCTCCCTTTTCATAAACTACTCCTATCTTAGAAACAACAACAACTTCCACCTCAAAGAGAGATAAAGCGATTGTAGATCGAAGTGATAACTCTATATGCAAGCTGCTGGTACAAGATGTTTCGCGTTAAGACAAGGAATGAGGTGTGAAAGTTATTGAAGAGGGGGTTGGTGAATGTTAATTAGAGAGAGAAAGTGGATGAGTGAGATAGAGCAATGGGAGTCTACATAAATAGAGCAAATGGAGAGGGGGATAACAAAGGGAACTAAAGGCACATATAGAGCAGAGGAGTGACAGGGAATTTAGGTATCTAGTGTACCTTCACGCAAGGGAGAAGGTTTTAGGCTCAACCCTTGGAGTGCAATTAAATGACAATAGCACTCTTGGTACCTATACTAAGAGTGCGGTTATGATTTAACCCTTTGGACTCCAATAGTTTAAGAGTGTGATTCTTTCATAAACACACTTTAAAGGCTCATTTCCCAACTCAAAAAAGACATAGTGATTTTTTAAGAAACCCAAAAATAGTAATAGTCTTAAAATTCAAAGATGATTTTTTTAAGAGGCAAAAAATGAAACACACTATATTTTTTATAAACCAAAAAAAGGAAATGATTTTGTTTTTATTTTAAAGGCTTCTCTAATAGGAGAAGCAAATTTTATCCTTTGTTTGCACTTCTTTTTCCTCTTCCCCAATTCTTTCTTCTCTTTCTTCTCTTTTTATTCAATTGCAAAAAACAAACTTAGTTAATAGATAGATTAATTATTGGAAAAATAAAAAAATAGTCATTTAGCTTTTATATAATGTACAGTAGGATAGATGGATGATTGGAAAATAGGAAAATGCATTGGAATCCAAGTTATAATTATGAAGCTAAGCACGTATGTACGTACCTCTGTCTGGATATACCGAACCTCTTTCACATGAAATTGAGCAACCTTGTTGTTCTCTTCATGTTTTAAAATATCCAGTACCTCAGGGATCATGCTGTCTTTCAAAAATTGTTTGTCAACGAATGTTGTTAGATCAATGTCCCCATCAGGTAAGTAAGTCTTCAGTGGAACAGACCCAAATGTAAATACCTGTGCGTGGTACCAACAAAAAAACACATCAATAAAGCCCTAAGATTTCAATCCACAAGTATTAGCTTTGATCACCAGAATGTTAATTAGTTAAAACTGCACTGACATAATAAAGTAGCATTAGTTATTATTTGATAATAACCATAACAAATCATACAAGGGAATGCATCACTTAAATCGAAACAATTGACAAATTAAGGAAACGATGGATGAAGCAGAGAGTTTTGGTACCTGGCAAGGGATAGAGTTCATGAGGAGGTTTTGTAGGTAAGCTACCACATCCTTTCGACGTAATTCTGAGGAAGGGCTAGGCTGAATACATGAAAGAAGCTCTACAACTCTAGCTTCAATTTGAAACCATCTGTCTCGGTCAAGAACCTTACCAACTGGGGTTGATTTATTAAGCAAGAGACCATTTGGAATGAAGTCCTTCACCATGGTTCCTCCTCCCGGTCACAGTATCTGCTTAATTATAAACCGTTCATATCTTTCTCTTGACTTCCGGTGCATATACACCGTTCTGAGTGTTAAATAATCATCATTCTTGAACCAGAAACGATTTCATTGCAATGACGCTACATTAATATATAAATTAAAAAGAGCAATAATACCTGCACAAAGTTACACAGAGAGTCTAACACCGTTTTATAATAGCCTAATCATCAACAAATCGCTCCTTTGAAGCCATTTGAAAATAAACAACAACAAAATGATTAATGATGGAGAAAAGAAAAGATAAAAACCAACACATATCATTCATTTCCTTGTTATAATAAAGCTATAAAAACTCGGAAACTTGTTAAATAAAATTGATACTCAAACCCAGAATTTTCAATCTTTTTTCGTTTTTCCTTTCTTCTCTCCAACAACGTGGTCAACAACCAAACCACACCACCGGTAAAAAACAAGAAATTAAAAACAGTCGATTTAAGCATCACATAAAAATCAGGTGAAAAAAAGCGAAAAATAATGGAACCATTGATCGAAAGAAAAAAAATCCGAACCGAAACATCTTTGGATGTTTTGTGAAGCTACAGAGAAAGAACAGTAAATTCCAACACGAAAAGAAAAATAGAAGAGACACATGAGACGTACGTGGTTGAAGTGGAGGAAGAGAAGAAGAAGCAGAAAAGTGAGAAGAATTGGAGTGGTGAATGAGAATGAAGTAGAAATAGTTGCATGTGAGTGAGGAAGTGTCTGAGTGAGGGAGTGAGAGAGAGAATTTCAGTTTCAGTTTCGCTTTTAGACACAGATAACGATGTCACAAAGTCAAACCCTCGTACTTTGCACCGTGTATACATTCTGTTTCGTTTATTTAAATAGAAAATCCTAATATATACAACAATTTATATAATAATTGTTTTCTATCTTTATAATATCGCTTATTATATTTTATATTTCTTTCTCTTATGTTCTTATCAATTTCGTAATTGTATAGAAGTATTAAAAAAAATAATTTCTCAATAAAAAATTATTATTACATGTTGTTTTAAGTGGAAGGGGTTTGACTTTCTCAACCATATATGATTCATATGTATGAAAAATATATTATTAAAAGGGTCCCGTTAATGCCTAGCGATATGGAAAACTATTATTTTGCTTACTGGATGGATAAATACTATGAGGAAAAAATTAAAAACTAAAAAAGGAATTTTGTTATGTAAAAAATATTAAAGTATAAATTTTCAAATATAAAAACAAAAAATAGACCATTTATAAATGTCAAGTAGTTTAAAATCCTACAAGGGAGTTGGACGAATCGACACTTTTCCACTAAAATTGATTTGAAATTACTTTCTTCCAACATAAAATTTGCATTGCTCATTTTTAATAATAGATTTTAGAATTAATTCTATTCAACTATAAACCAAATAGATACAAGTCGTGAGAGTATTTAAAGTGTATTTAAAGGCTTTACTTTTTGTTTAATTATATTATCATGAAAATAATTTTCTTAAACAGTATATAAGTTTCTCTTAATTTTAATTATTATTATTTATTTATTAAAATTATCATTTTTTTGGTGTTAACCACATGTATCCTCTATTACCAGTGGTAATCCTGTTCGGGGCTTAGTCACAGTTAAGGCTCCTCACCCCTCCCGAAGAGTGTGTTTAGTGGGGATCGAATCCAAGAGCTATTCCCAAAATCTGAGCCTGCATTGCCAACTGAGCCACAACTTTGGTAATTATCATTTAATATATAATCTATTATTTAACTTTCCATATTGATTTTATAAATTTAATTATTTCATCGTGAAAATATTTTTTTCCTTATTTATTCTCTAGCTCTCTTATTTATTACTACAGAGAGAAAAAATTTATTTAATCTTTTTTCTTATCTTCACTTTGTTTAATTTTCGACACCCTACTTGACCATTACACTTTTTTCTAGTATATTACTATAGCTAGAAATTTTTTTAATTAGTTTATATAATTATAAATAAACAAAAAATTTCTTATTTTTTGTTTGGTTTATGATCACAACTCTATATCCCTGGCTCGAACTCACGACAACTTGTTAAGTTGAAACAACCCCACTTCAACGCATCTCGTGATAAAATTTGGTATCACATTTTATTTTCAAAGAGTTTAATTTGTAGGTAATTTAAATTTTATTTTAGATTAAATGCAATGATGAGAATTTTTATATTTATTTTTTAGTTTTTTATTTTTTGGTAAATGAAGTCCACTTTTAATAATCAATTTAATGCTCTTTTAATTGAATATATAAAGTACACTTTTTTATAAAATGTAATTAAGTGCTTTGTAAATGCTATCTGGCCCCGAATAATTTCTTTCTCTTGGTACGGGGCACCATTCCTTTACTATATATAAATTTTTATGGAATAAAGAAGTCGACTTTCAACAATTAAATGCTCTCTTTATTAAATATTGACTCCCTCTATTTTTTTTTAATTGACGTTTTAGGGACTTAAATTTATTTCTAAATAAATGTCTTTTTCAAATATCAATGCAATAATAAATGTTATCTTTCCAATTTTACCCCTATTGTAATCTTATTATTTTTATTGTAAATATTTATTATAAAGCTATATCATAAATGTTTTAAGAGTTCAAAATTTCAATAAATGTATTTTTTATGTTTCCAAAAAAAAATTGATGGTAAGAGGCCATGTGAATAAAAACACATGGCATTTATGCATAATTATTAAGAAAAGAGAAATATTAGTTGCATTAATGAAAGAAATAGAAAGGGTATCTTTGAAAATAAAGAGGCTTAAAATCATTGTTATTGCATTTCTTAATCCTTGTGCAAAAACCTTAAACGACATATAAAAAGAAAGGATGGTGTAATTTATAATTCTATAAGAGTAATACTTACAAAAAACACTTTTAACATCAGTTAAAATAGACATTTTACATCGGTTTAAAAACCAATGTGTATGGAGCCGATGTAGAATGTTAAATATTTCTACATCGGTTATTATTAACCGATGTAAAAAAGTAAACATGTTACATCGGTTATAAAGAAACCGATGTAGAAAGTAACACTTCTAAGTCAGGTTTTTAGAGACGACATTTTTCCGTCTCTAAATTTCATCTCTAACCTAGGCCTTAGGCTACCAACATGCTTCTCCAAGCAAACATTTATTGTTAGAGATGATCATAAACTATGGACTTCCCTAAACCCACACACACCTCTCTTAGTTCCATTTTCATAGGCCGCTGAATAATTGAATTTAATCTAATTAGATTTGCTTTAGAAAAGCATACTAATTATTTTAGGTTCAATAGAATATAATAAAAAGAAAACATGTTTAATACTGTATAATGGTGTATTTAAACAAAACCAATTTTTGAATATGCAAAACAGAGCATGGACTTTGCTAGAAGAATCAATAAAAGCTTTAAAACTAAAGCTTCCCAATAGATAGAGAGAGAAGAGATACCTTTTCTAGCTGTACGCAAAAGCAAAATATGTCCTTATCACTATTATTTTAATTTTTAAATTAATCCTAAGTTTATTATTTACAATATTAGTTAACATCTCATTAGAATGCAAGATAGATTTGTAACTTTTTTAGTTTTCTATGTTAATATTACAACCCAAAACAGTAAATATGACTCTATATCTAATAGACTTTATTTTCTTAACCTTCTTAATCAGAACAGCCCCCACTTTTCTAATTCTACCGATCCTTGATCAATTTCCCTATTTGTATTGTAAATGTATTTTATCTATTATTTTGTGCATTTTTCTACTTATAGCAAATTATTTTCCAGGTCAAAACAACAAAATTCCAACTTTTAATGAAATTCAGGGGAAAAAAGGGAAGTTCAGTTTGATACTTGTACCATGTACATTGTAGAAAAGTTTGTCAATGAGAAAATAATTGAATAAGCATAGGATGCAAGCCCAAAAAATGAGCTGACAGGGGCATAATGGAAAAATCAAGCAATACTATATTTGTCTTTATAATATGTTCATTTTACAATTCAATACTTAAGGCTTCCTACAGAAAGCTTCTATATTTATGTAATATTTACCTTATTTTGGGTTCTCCAATGTGTGCCTAATGCTCAAACCTTATTTTTCCAACCCATTGTTGCCTTATCTTGTTCTAGAAAATAAGACCTGCATATATACATTGAACTTGTGTTATTCTAATAATTAGTTGATATAAAGACCTATTAATGAAAAAAATAAGACTTGTATATACACAGATAAAAAAATAATTAGTTGGTCAGATTACCATCTGTGTCTCAAAGCTCTATTGATGGTTTGTGCCTTCAAAGACTACAAAATGTGACATGATTTTAGCCGGTAGTGATACTCTGCCATTCAAAACAGTAAAATATCCCACAAAACAAACATAAATCAAATCAAAAATATATTAAATTACAATTACAAATATGGAAAATAAAAGAAGTATGGATGGGAATAGAAAATACCTCTTACTAACATGGCAGCTCCAGGAGAATGATCAATATAAGCACCTTTATTGATGGTCCTTTAGTAAAGGATCTTGTAAGGATTTGAAATTATAAGGATTCATAATCCTTGTCATTTGGAAATGTAAAAGAAAAGAGAGTTTTAGTAAGTAAAGGTTTGACAACTCGCAAATCAAAAGAAACTTAAATTATTCTTTTGCATGATCATGAACAGGCTTACAATTCTAGCTTCTTATAATTCAGCTGCTCATGTGAATACCCATAAAGATAAAAATATTATGATTAATATCAATAAATTAAGAATAAATGGTAGATGTGAAAGAAAATATATCACATTATAATCTTTTTAGTTTGCATTAGAAGAAGATATCAACCATTCTGAAACATTGATTATTCTACATATGAATTAAAGTGATGCACCCAACAAAAATGGAGAAGCTTCAAAATTAATACTTTAGACAGCTAATGTTACAAAAAAAAATATAATAATTGTGGTCAAGTTGCCAAGACGCAGCTAATTGACTAGTGGCATCATTTTCCTCCTTATAGTGACATGAATAATTAAAGGTAACAGGTAGGAGCACAAATACCTTAGGCCATTATAGTGAATGAATATAGAAATAAACTTGTACATGCAGAGAGGGTAAAATGGGATGATAAAATAGAAATAAAAGAAATAGATACAGAAAGAAACAAATGGTGAGACAATGATCAAATCAATAATACCAATCTTATAGTGAATGAATACAGTAACCATTATAAAACGTGGTAATGAGGTGAGCTCTTGGACTTGCATATTTCAAGGTAATGAGGCCCTGTGTTAGTAAATGTGGTAAAGATATCATATTTCAAGGTAATGAATAAACCATGCCACGCATCAGGTTTCTAGATAATATTTAAATCAAAATATATCAAGTGTAAAAGGTATTAGAGCTAGCAAACATACCGCCAAGGAGACTCACAAACAAGATCTTCAGGAGTATCAGGAAGGAACTAAATAAAAGTCATCAGTGAGATTTGACTCATCTTTAAATCCTACAAGCTAATCGATTAGCTATAGAAAATGTAAAATACCTCATCTTTGTAGGGGGTTGCAGTGGCTTTTGAACCAAAACCTCAAGAACTCCTAAAAATTGGATTCTTAAATATTCAGAATTAGTCATTAATGACAGAGCAAAGGAAGAAGGCTTACCTGAACGGATGGATATTTCTTAAATGTGGCTGCTTCAGAACCTGGCTTCAACAGAAAGCCCACTTGCTTGAGAATAATTTGAAGAGAGGAATAGTTGCATACAGCCTTCTTTGAATATGAGAGTACTAACCACATCCAAAAAACATGACATACATTGTTGAAGCCAACTTTATAGTGTAAGAAAAGAACAGACAAGAGGCCACTCTCAGTCTCTGACCATATCACAGTAATGGATTCCGAGAAACATGGGAACAAATCTCCACTTGAATAATCTTGTTGCTTTGTTTTTCATGTCAAGTTTTGAACAATGGAGATACAATATAATCAAAAGCATTTAGATGCTATCTTTTTCTCCATTCTCAACCTTTATGTATTTAATTACAGGCTAAAACAACTTTGAGACTTTCTATTAATCTGGTAATGAAATAGAACTGAATATTTACTGTATTGGTAATGAAATCAGGACTGTATCAGAGTGATATCAGTGCCTGAACCAAGAAAGAACATACAGAACAATAAGAAAAGTAGAAAGTATCTCTAGACAGTTAGAGAGTGCTTAGTCTCTCCCAAATCCCAGCCAATTCCAGCCTATTCCCCCCACTCTCTTCCCACGCCTTATACCCATACAACAGAATCACTCTTTTCCTACTCTGCCAGCTCAGCAATTTGTTACATGGAAGGATTCTTCTCATTCTCTATCATGTCATTTTGATCCCCTACTTTGTCATTCATTCTCTGTCTAACATACACCTTAGATATTTTGGGTTTGGGCCTAACTATTTTCGGGTTCCTATCAACACTCCCCCCCTCAAGTTGCACCTTGTCCTCAAGGTGGAAATCAGGAAAATGCTCCTTGAGTGTAGATAGAACCTCCCAAGAATTTTCAAAATCTGGCAAATCCTTCCACCTAATCAGAATTTCGAGATCCCCTTGTTGGTTCCTTCGAACAGCAAGCGCTTCTGCTGGTTGAACCTTCAATTCCCAATCATCTGCTAAAAATAGAGGTAACGGTTGGCTGGTGATTGTTGCAGCAATGGATTTCTTCAGTGCAGAAACATGGAAAACAGGGTGCACTTTGCTTCCCGAAGGCAGTTGCAATTTATAGGCAGCAGGGCTGAACTTCTCCACAATTTCGTAAGGCCCATAATACCTCGGACTTAACTTCTGATTGACCTTTTTAGCCAAGCTCTTTAATTTATAAGGCTGTATCTTCAAATACACTACATCCCCAACCTGAAATTCCACCTCCCGTCGGTGCTTGTTGGCTTGGTTGCACATTCTGTTTTGGGCCTGGACTAGATGTTCTTTTAACTCATCCAACATGTGATTCCTATCCGCCATCAGCCTATTGACCTCCTCCACCGAAGACTGTGTCATATCTCCTCTAATTAATACAAGAGGCTCTCTCCCATATAGAGCCTTAAAGGGAGTCATCTTAGTAGATGAGTGGTAGTTAGTGTTGTACCAAAACTCTGCCCAACTGAGCCATTTAGGCCACTGTTTAGGCTTAGTCCCTGTGAGGCACCGAAGGTAGGTCTCCAAACAACGATTCACCACTTCAGTTTGCCCGTCCGTTTGAGGGTGATAGGCAGAACTGAATTTCAGCTTGGTGCCAGCCATTCTAAATAGCTCTGTCCAAAAATTGCTGATAAAAACTCTATCCCGGTCAGACACAATCGAAGAGGGAAAACCATGAAGCCTGACAATATCTTTGATGAAAATTTCAGCAATGTCCTTAGCAGTGTAAGGATGAGCAATAGTTATAAAATGTGCATACTTGGTTAACCTGTCCACGACCACTAAAATGGTGTCAACCCCTTGGGTTTTAGGTAATCCTCCTATAAAATCCATCGAAAGGTCAGACCAAGTGTGTGTAGGTATTGGCAAAGGTTGTAACAACCCAGCTGGGTTCAAGGCTTGATACTTATTTTGTTGGCAAACTGCACAACTCAACACATACTGTTGTATTTCTTTCTTCATCCCTTCCCAAAATAATAATCCAGAAATTCTCTTATAGGTTCTGAAAAATACAGAATGCCCACCCAAAGCTGAATCATGAAATTCCTTGAGTATTAGAGGAATTTTGGAGGAATTCTTTGGTATCACCATTCGTCCTTTGTAATACAATCTTCCTTTTATTAATTGGAACCCCGGATGTGAATCCGGTTGTCTCAATAAATCCTGGATGATCCCCCTCAATCTAGCATTAGCTTGAATTTCATCTTCCAAACCGTCCCATTCATAGAATTGTACAGTGGAGAGTGCTGAATATTGGAGCTTCCTAGAGAGGGCATCTGCTGCCCTATTTTCACAACCAGGTTTGTACCTTATCTCAAAGTCAAAACCCATTAATTTTGAAATCCATTTCTGCTGCTCCTCCCCCATAATCCTCTGGTCAGCCAAAAATCTCAGACTTTTCTGATCTGTGTGCACCACAAAATGTCTACCCATCAAATAATGCCTCCATTTCTGAACAACCAACACTATAGCCATTAATTCTCTCTCATAGACAGACTTATTTTGAGCTCTATCGGACAATGATTGACTCATGTAAGCTATAGGTCTCCCTTCCTGCATAAGCACTGCTCCTACTCCCTTGCCGGAAGCATCTGTCTCTATTACAAAAGGTTTCTCAAAATCCGGAACAGCCAAGACAGGTAAAGTGGTCATTGCAGCCTTGAGCTGTTCGAAAGCCTGTTGAGCATCATTTCCCCACTTGAAATTGTCCTTCTTGAGCAACTGTGTGAGTGGCCAAGCAATCTTGCCATAATTTTTAACAAATCGCCTATAGTATCCTGTGAGCCCCAAGAATCCTCTCAGCCCTTTTAAATCCTTTGGAATCGGCCAATCCACCATTTCATTAACCTTGTCTGGGTCTGCTGAAACTCCTTTTCCCGAAATCAAGTGCCCCAAATATCTCAACTGTTGCTGTCCAAAACTGCATTTCTTGGAGTTGACAAATAATTTATTTTCCCGCAATAATTGAAGAACCAATTTGAGGTGTTTTTTATGGCTTCCTTCATCAGGGCTGTAGATTAGAATGTCATCAAAGAATACCAACACAAACTTCCTTAGATACGGTTTTTAAGACCCTGTTCATAAGAGCTTGAAAGGTAGAGGGGGCATTGGTTAACCCAAACGGCATGACCAAGAATTCATAGTGCCCCTCATGTGTCCTAAAAGCTGTCTTCGGGATGTCTTCTTCCCTCATTCGAATCTGGTGATAACCAGATTTTAAGTCCAATTTGGAAAATAGTACAGCAGACCCTACTTCATCCAATAATTCATCAATTACAGGGATGGGAAATTTATCAGGTACTGTCAACTTATTAAGTGCTCTATAATCCACACAAAATCTCCAGCCACCATCTTTCTTTCTTACAAGAATAACAGGACTGGAGTAAGGGCTAGTACTAGTCCTAATAATCCCTGCATGCAGCATCTCACCTACTATCTTTTCAATCTCATTCTTCTGATAATAGGGGTACCTGTAAGGTCGGGTATTCGGTATTTGAACACCCTCCTTGAGATTGATTGCATGATCATGCTCTCTCCTTGGAGGTAGCCCTTGTGGTTCCTGGAAAATATCCATATATTCCTCTAGGACAGCCTTGATTTCATCAGATAACAGCTGTTGATTTCCTTCTGTGTCTTCCAACTGCTGGTGTGCAATATAGTAGCCTACTCCTTCATCTTGTAAGGCTTTAATCATGCTCTTCCAGGATGCTTGTGCCTTGCTTAGTGAAGGGTCTCCCTTTAACACCTTCTTGCCTCCTTCATCTCTCCATTTAATGACCATGTTTCGAAAATTAGCTTCAATGTCACCAAGGTCAGCCAACCAATCCATACCTAACACCACCTCTGTTCCACCCAAATTAAACAAAAAGAAGTCTTGTTTAATTTTGTCTCCCTGCACCTCAAGATCAACTCCTCTACACAGTCCTCTACCCTTCACCTTCTCACCCGTTCCCACCTCCACTGTATAAATAGGGGTATTCTCCACTGGAAGATCCAACTCAGCTACTAATTTTCGAGAAAGGAAGCTGCTGGTTGCTCCACAATCCACCAATATCAACACTCGTCTTTGGCCAATAGTTCCCCAAATCTTAAAAGATTTGTGAGAGGTTAGCCCCACCTTACTCTTCAAAGACAATTGAAGTGTCTTGTGCTCCAACTCTGGTGTTTCTTCCTCATCCTCCTCCTCCGGTTCTTCCTCCCCCCATTCCTCCGTCAAAACCAGCTGATAATGCTTCAGTTTGCACTCATGTTCAGGTCCCCACTTTTCCCCACACTTAAAACACAACCCCTTTCTACTCCGTTCTTGCAACTCAGCTTGGGAAAGCCTCCTGCCCATAGTGACTTTTTTCTCTCCGCTGGACCCATTTAGCGGTTTGGGCTCAGCTGGTCCAGTACTCCCATAATTGGGCCTTTGAGTATACAATCTATTCTTCACAATATCTACTGTTGCATTATACGATCTACTCGTATTGGTCACCGTTGGAGAAGTGCCCTTCTCACTCATGCTCGCCTTCTCACCGGAGCCAAATCCCCCTTTCTTCAAAGCCCAATTCTTCTCTTCCAACAATAGGGCCCGATCCATGAGTTCTTATAGTGACTCCATGTTGTACAGCTTCAGTTCGGCTTGCAATTCTTCACGGAGACCGTTCAGAAAAATTCCTTTCAACATTACCCGGTCCGCGTTTTTCAATGGAGCTGAAATCATCTCAAATTTTTCCCTATATTCCATGACTGTCCCAGTTTGCTTAATGCTCAACAATGGCCCAAAAGGATTCTGCACTAACTCCGGTTGAAACCTCCGAATCACCGCCTCCTTGAACTGAACCCAGCTTGGTGAAGGTGTTTGTTCCTCCCACCAATGGTACCAATTTAGTGCCCGATCCTCTAATGCTACTAACACCGCACCCAGCTTCTCACAATCATCCATATCGTTCACCTTGAAGTAGCGTTCGACTCTGTTAATCCATCCATAAGCATCATCTCCAGAAAATATTGGAATCTCCAATTTTCTCCCTCTGTAATCCCCTCTCGGTGGTCGACTCCCCCTCAAAGAATCACGAGTTTTGGAACGGGGTTCAGAAACTCGTGATGAAACAGCTCGACTACCCTGACTCTCCCCCTCTGTTCGTCGTTTCGGAGAACGTCGTTGTCGTGATCGGCCCCTTGTGTACCCTCGATTTTTCTCCTTCAGTAACTGCTTGATTTCTTCCATTTGGATTTGACTCTCATGCTTCCATTCAAGCATACTTTTCTCTAAATTTTCAACCCTCGACTCCATTGTTGTTCGTGTCGTAACCATCCAGACCCCGAGAATCGTAAGCTTTGATACCAATTGATAGATACCAGAAATAAGAAAGCACAATAGAACTGAATATTTACTGTATTGGTAATGAAATCAGGACTGTATCAGAGTGATATTAGTGCCTGAACCAAGAAAGAACATACAGAACAATAAGAAAAGTAGAAAGTATCTCTAGACAGTTAGAGAGTGCCTAGTCTCTCCTAAATCCCAGCCAATTCCAGCCTATTCCCCCCCACTCTCTTCCCACGCCTTATACCCATACAACAGAATCACTCTTTTCCTACTCTGCCAGCTCAGCAATTTGTTACATGGAAGGATTCTTCTCATTCTCTATCATGTCATTTTGATCCCCTACTTTGTCATTCATTCTCTGTCTAACATACACCTTAGATATTTTGGGTTTGGGCCTAACTATTTTCGGGTTCCTATCAAAAGCATACCAAGGTTTATAGTGGTTATATAAAAAAATCTCCAGATTTGAATGTGGTATACTTTAATGTGCAGAAATCTTCCTCTTACAAAGGTGTATTTTATAAGTTTATAACATCAAAATTATAGCTGTTACTGTTAATTAAACAAGTAATAAGAGACTTCACCTTCTTTGCTTTCTCTTTTTTGAACCCTTGCAAAATTATAGCTTCATATTGAGTGAGTTACATACACAAAATTTCCAGCCATTCTAAGTCAAAACAAAGGCTCAAATAATGTAGATACAGGTTGTAACACAATGATAACATTAGGAAGAGTAAAGAACAAAGTTAACTTGATAATACTGACAAACTCTTAAGTCATAAGAAGAGAACATTACACTCAAGCATGTTCATTTGGTTATGGTCTGAATGGCAGAGATTCTAGCCAATATTCTCTTACCAAGGATATTCCAACCACCACAACCTTTGAAAATGAGCTTCTTAATGAAGAGTTCAATGATAAGAGCAACAAAACAGGCTATCCCCAGACCCCATAGCAACTTCTACAGCAACTACAAAACAAGATTCTCAAGCTATACAGATTAGGAAAAATCCCACTTTCATTATGAAACTTGAAAGCAGCACAAATTCATGAATAACGATAACTTGAAAGCAGTATATCACATCCAACACCTAACTGCTTTCTTTAAACTCCACATCAACTCTCTCCTTAGTCCCCATACCCGTAATCCCCCAAAAATGACCTCAAAAAACAAACCCTAACAAATCCCCCAACACCGAAATCCCCATAATCCCTAACAATAAGGTCCAATGCACTATTTATTCATAATAGAGGCAGATACAGAGACACAGAGGCAACAAAACACAAAGACACATAGACAAATGGAGAGGTGTAGAAACAAGGCATACCTGGCGAGACAGATCACACAACATAGCTAGAGAAGACGGCGGCGTCAAAAAGGCGAGTGAGAGGGAGGAGACGGTGTGGAGAGGAGCGAGAAGGACAAGAGAAAACAACCGCTGCAGAGAGTCGAGAGCGCACGTATGAGAGCGAGAGGTAGAAGATGATAAAAACAGAAAGAATAAGAACCCTAAATTTTCTTTATTTCATAGTTTTCCACATCGGTTATTCAAACAACCGATGTAAAGTTATTCACTTAATTTCAAAAATGCCACCGCCCTTATTTTACATCGGTTAATTGATAACCGATGTTGTAGAATCTACTTTTTGCACTAGTACTTGTTGCAATTCATTTAATTTGTAATTATATATAATAATGATATAAGTAGTATTTATTGCAATTCATTTAATGTGTGATTAATACTATATATGCAATGATGAGCATTTTTATATTTATTTTTTAGTTTTTTATGTTCTCTTATCCTAAAGGCTTTCTCTCTCTTGGTATGAGGCACCATCCCTTTACCATAAATTTTTATGGAATAAAGAAGTCAACTTTCAAAAATATATTAAATGCTCTTTTAATTAAATATATAATATATAATTCTATAAAAGTAATACTTATTGTAATTCATTTAATGTGTAATTATATATAATGATTTAAGTAGTATTTATTGCAATTCATTTAATGTGTGATTAATACTATATTAAATGCAATGATGATCATTTTTATATTTATTTTTTATTTTTTTATTTTTGATAATAGCAAGCATATACTACTCTGGTCTTGAATATAAGCAAAAGTTAACTAATTCACGCTAATTAAGAATATTAGTTAACCTCATTAAATTTTATCCAACTCACATAAAAAGTGAATTGCTTTTACTAAACTATCATTCCTAATAATTATTGCAAAATAGGTCATTGAAAAGGAAAGATAAATTAAATAAGGGTATTGTGGTGATACTAACATTTAATAATTAATAGGGTGAAAGTGGTTAGCTTTTGCTTATATTTAAGAACAACAAAATTGAATTTGAGTTCCTTATATTTAACCCCGGAGTGGTATACAATAAAGTCCACTTTTAACAATCAATTTAATGCTCTTTTAATTAAATATATAAGTACGCTTTTTTTTTGAATGTAATTAAGTCCTTTGTAAATGTTCTTTGACCCTAAAGGTTTTCTCTCTCTTGGTATGGGGCACCATCCCTTTATCGTAAATTTTTATGAAATAAAGAAGTCAACTTTCAACAATCTATTAAATGCTCTTTTTATTAAATATATAATATATAATTTTATAAGAGTAATACTTATTGCAATTCATTTAATGTGTAATTATATATAATGATATAAGTAGTATTTATTGCAATTCATTTAATGTGTGATTAATACTATATTAAATGCAATAGATATATACATTTTTTCTAACCTGTGTAATGTTGCACATTTTAATAAATCAAAAGTGGAAAGATTTTATTGGAAAATATAACTTTCATATTACCAATGCATTGGATGTTGTGGTAATTGTAATTTCAATAAAATCTTTCCACTTTTGATTTATTAACCCGTGTAATATTGCACAGGTTAGAAAAACCGATATATATACTATATGTATTACATAAATTGTTATGAGGAATATTTATGAATTTAACGGTAAATATTGTTAACGTGAGAAGGTTTTACATATGAGATGTCTTATTAATTAAATGATGTGAAAATTCGAGATGTCGATCTTATTAATTAAATGACGCAACAATACAACATTATATGACAATGTAAAACTTTTTTACATTTAGTACATACTCATTAAACTCATTTGAAACTCAGATTGCATTAGCCTTGAAAACTCTATGTATAATGAAGAATTTGTTGATCCAAATATAATGTCATCAACATATATCTGAACAAGAAATAGATCTTTGTTAGACATTTTTCTAAAAAGGGTTGTATCAACCTTTCCTCTTTCAAAACCATTTCTGAGAAGAAAATTTCTCAATTTGTCATATCAAGCTCTGAGAGCTTGTTTAAGACCATATAGAGCCTTTTTCAATTTAAAAACAGGATTAGGAAAAATTGGATTTTCAAAGCCAGGGGTTGTCTAACAAATACCTCTTCCTCAATGAACCCATTAAGGAAAGCACTCTTTACATCCATCTGATATAGTTTGATGTCATTACTTGTTGCATAAGAAAGCAAAATCCTAATGGCTTCAAGCCTTGCTATAGGTGCATAGGTTTCTGTGAAATCAATACCTTCTTGCTGATTGTAGCCTTGAGCAACCAATCTAGTCTTGTTTCTGATCACTTTTCCATCTTCAGAGAGCTTGTTTCTGAACACCCATTTGGTTCCAATAATTGTTTTCCCATGGGGTTTAGGAACAAGAGTCTAAACATTACTTCTGGAAAATTGATTCAGCTCTTCCTGCATGGCTAGGATTCACCCTTCATCATGTAGAGCTTCATCGATATTCTTTGGCTAGATAGGAGGACAAGATTATTGACTTCTCTAAGTATTGATCTTGTTCTTACACCTTCTGAAGTTTCACCAATGATTTGCTCTTGTAGATGATGAGACTTGTATCTCCACTCATTTTTGCGAGGAAATACATGCTCATTCTGAGACTCAACATTAACTCTTTGAAGAGGATCATCTTCAGCAGGCTGTTCAAAGTTGTTCAGCAGGTACTTCAGAGGGTTCTTTAGCAGGTTCCTCATTTTTTACACTTGTCTTCTCTGAAGTTGGATTTAGCTCCATCCCTGCAAAATCATCTTCCAGATCTGATAGTTCCCTATCAGTCTCTTTAGTATCATTAAATCTAACATGGATAGATTCTTCTACTGTCAAGGTTCTAGAGTTATAAACCCTATAAGCCTTTGAAGTTTCTGAATATCCAATGAAAAATCCCTTGTCAGATTTAGGATCAAACTTTCCAATATCATCTTTGGTGTTAAGTATGAAACACTCACAGCCAAAATTATGGAAGTAAGAAATGTTGGGTTTCCTTCCCCTCCACAATTCATAGGGAGTTATTTTAAGAATTGGTTTTACCAAAATTCTGTTTTGAATGTAGCAAGTTGTATGAATAGCCTATGCTCAGAATGATCTTGGTAGGTTGCTAGAAATGAGCATGGTTCTACCCAACTCCTGCAACCTTCTGTTCTTTCTCTTAACAACCCCATTTTGCTGAGGTGTTCTTGCCACAGAGAAATTGTGTGAGATCTCATTCTCATCATAGAACATTCTGAAGCTTGAGTTTTCAAACTCACCACGATGGTCACTTCTGATAGCAGATATGCAAAATCCCTTTTCATTTTGCACCTTCTTACATAATTTTGTGAAATTCTCAAAAGTCTCATCCTTGCTTTTGAGGAATAACACCCATGTAAATCTAGAGAAGTCATCCACAATGACCAAACCATATTTTTTACCAGCAATACTTTCAGTTTTTGTAGGACCAAACAAATCAATGTAAAGTAGTTCTAAAGGCTTAAGGTAGACACAATATTTTTACTCTTAAAAGAGCTTTTTGTCTGTTTACCCTTAAGAAAGTTTTCACATAAAATATCAGATTTGAAAGAGAGCTTAGCCAATCCTTTACAAGGTTATGCTTTATTAACTTTGAGATTAATCTCAAGTTGGCATGCCCAAGTTTCTGATGCCAAATCTGTTTTTCATCTTTTACAGAAAGAAGACATGTCACATTTTGATATGCAAGTTCCTCAAGATCTATTTTATACACATTGTTGTGTCTCTTGGCAAAAAAAAAGGATTTGATCTGAAGAGTCTTTGACTACACAATGATCCTTGGTGAAGGACACAACATATCCATTGTCACATAATTGACTTATGCTCAGCTGGTTGTGTTGAAGTCCTTCCACAAGAAGAACATTCTGAATAATAGAGAGAGGGGAAATACCTACAGATCCTATACCTGTGATCTTCCCTTTCTGATTTCCTCCAAAAGTGACCACACCACCATCTTTGGGTCTAAGGCTTTGGAACAAAGACCTTTCTCCCGTCATGTCACGCGAGCATCCACTGTCCAAATACCATTTGTGGTGTCTTCTTTGTCCTATTAAACATGTCTGCAACAGGAATAAGCAGAGATTTAGGTACCCATATCTTTTTGGGTACTCTTTTGTTAGCAATAGGTCTGCTCTTTTTCTTGTGTTTGCATGTAGACACATGATGTCCAGGCTTCCCACAATGTGAGCATCCAGTACCTTTCTTGAAGTTGGCTGAATGTCTCTAGAAGGGGGGGTTGAATAGAGACTTCTTAAAAATTGTTCCTGAAATTTGCACATTGAAATTGAAAGTTGAGACGTGATCTCAAGTCTGCTGACTTGTTGAAGGGAATCAAGCATGTGGTCAGGGTGCAGTGGAAATAAATGGATTCCCTCCCTTGTTACGATCGTTATGCGAAAACACGAATCAAGGCATAAAAGGGTATAAAACAAAAGGTCGTACCTTATTAGGATTATGAACAAGGCAAGAACAGCCACGTCTCTATTGGTATCCACGCCAACAGCCAAACTAGGAAACCCTCTTCAACTTTGCTAGAAGTGTTTTGGAGAGTAAGAGCGACTACTCTTATTTTTCATGTGTGTGGGGAATGCATCGCATGCTCTATTTATAGAGTGGTGGCTAGGGTTTTACCCCTCACTCACTTATCCCTAACACATATGGGCCTGGCCCATTAGGTTATAAATCTAATTAAATTAGAATTATTATCCTTTCCTAGTGGCTTGTTGTATGCGTGTGACCCAATAGGCTTTTAATATTTGGTTATGATATTAAAAATAAAACTCTTTTATATTTAATATCATAAATGGTGAGCGACATCTAGCAATACATCACTATCCAAATATTGAGAATATCAACAACTTTGACGAATCCTATTTTATGATAATTTATATGATCTGTCCCTTTGTCCAAATATCTAAATGAACACAAGGGCATGGATTGTGTCAACCTTGTATAGTTCAATTTATATTTTCTTGATCCCCAAGTAGACTGTACAGAAAATAAACATCTTATGTTTATCCTCCTGAGCATGGCCATGCATTTTGTAGTCTCACTTTATCAAGAGGCCTACAGATATAACTCCTGTTACATAGAAGGGACAAATCCCATCTCGGCCACTCACATTCCTCCACATAATTTATTATATGTCCAAATACCAACTTTATGATCACCCTGTTACAGGCAACATTTGATGATATTCAAAACACATAATTCCTTATGTAGGAATCGTAGTGATTTCAGGTCAAAGGACTTTATATAACATTTATCAATTTAAGAAACGTTCATGACACTTATGTAACAGTCCATGCAACGTTCTTAAGGTGGGTCTGTCCAGTACACCATTACTCTTAATGTGTACCTATGTGAGCACATGATATCTCATATCCATGATCTGTGAGATGTGATCATCAATGAACTCACATACTAGTCTAAATGCATTTTTGTCCTAAGATGATACTTGACTAGGGACTATTTAAGAATAGTTCTTCATAAGATGTCACGATCAAGTCATCTACTTGATTTCTTATGAAGTTTAAGCTTACTATTCTAAGGAAAATATTTATATTCTAAAAGAATAAGTTTGCCTTTATAAAATAACATAATACAAGTGATGGATATTCATAAATATATAAGTCTCTAGTGCATATTCCTAACAATCTCCCACTTGCACTAGAGACATTCAGACATAACTATTATGCCTAATGATCTAGTGTGCCCTTCATGCTTCTGCTGCACAAGGGTTTTTGTTGATGTGGTAGAATCAGCTATTGTTTCCTGCTTGGAACCTTTCCAGCTCACAGCGCTACCATTCAAACAAAACACACAACCTGATTGCGATCTTAAATCATCTTTGTCGGTTTGGAAGCCAACATCAGTGTAACCCTTTACAATTAGCTCTTCCTCACCTCCATATATCAAGAATGAATCCTTAGTTCTTCTCAAGTACTTAAGGATGTTCTTGACTGTTGTCTAGTGACCTTCACCAAAATCAGACTGGTATATGCTAGTTATGCTTAAAGCATATGATATTTCTGGTCGAGTAAATAACATGGCAAACATAACAGACCCTATAGCAGATGCATAAGGGATCTTACTCATGCGATCTCATTGGCTAACTGACCCACTTAATTCTCTAGAGTCTTGATTGATGCCTCTGTAGTTTTCTTGAATCCACTAAATCCTTGAACTAAGTCATCAATCTTACTTTCCAAAGTATTCAATTTATCATATGTTGAAGGCTGCTGTTGGTAAGGTGGTTGTCTTCCTCCATTCTGATTCCAACCTGAGTTGGTTTGGTTATTTCTCCAACCTTGAGAGTACTGGTTGTTGTTGTTGTTGGAGAAATTACCTTGCCTTCCCTGGTTACCCATGTAATTGACTTGCTCTGGGTGTATTCCTTGGTTAGCACATTGACCATTTAGATGGTCACCTCCACAGAAATCACAAATCAATGGTTGGGCTTGGATGGGTTGTGAGTGGACAACTTTGAGTTGTTGAAGGAGTGCCTTTAACGTCTTAGTGAGTGCTTCTATTTGACGTTTTATGAGCTTGTTTTCAGCTAACAAGGCATCATTTTGATTGAGTTCCAACATCCCTTTCCTTGGTACTTGCGCAAGCTGCCTTCCACTTTGAGCTTGTTGATCGTTCTGAGCGAAGTTGTTAATGATTTCTAGTGCCTGATCAACTTCTGCGGATAAGATTGTTCCTCCTGCTGCAGCATCTATAAATGACTTTGAATCTGAACGCAGTCCCTTGCAGAATATATTGAGTTGGGCTATGTCTTCATAGCCATGATTGGGACACTTGCGCAACATAGATTTGAATCTTTCCCAAGCTTCACAAAGTGGCTCATCAATCCCTTGTCTGAATGTGGAAATATCTGCTTTGGCTTCAATCTGCTTCCCTGGTGGGAAGAATCTTGTCAAGAATTGCTCCTCAAACCACACCCCAATTGGTTAGACTTTGATTTGGGTGTGATTACAGCCATTCCTTACCTTTACCTATCAAAGAGAAAGGAAACAAGCATAAGTAAACAAATTCTAAATTACCCTCCTTGAATCCCATAGTACCAATCAATTCATAAAAGTTAGAGAGATGAGTATTTTGATTTTCATAATCCAATCCAGCGAATTGATGTGCACTAATGAGGTTGAGGTGTGCAGTCTTCAACTCCAGAGTTCTGGCATCTGGTGGTAACACAATGCTTGAGAAGTGACGTGGTCCTTGATGGGAGATGTAATCTCCAAGTCTCCTTCTTGGAGCTTCCTCTGCCATGTTTTTGGGTTCTTCAACAATTCTTCTCCTTCTCGAGTTCCTACCTCTGTTCCTTCGCGACGTCCTTTCTATTTCCGGGTCGAACTATAATTGATTGGGAGACGCCTGACCTCTCAGAAGCATAAACAAGAAACTTGAAAAAGGTAAGTGTTGAAGAGAATTTAATAATAATAGAAAAACAATAAAATTCCTAATATAATAAGTCCTAAAAATAATAAGAATAATAGATAGAAATCCCAATGAAAACAAATAAATAAATTCCTAAGACAATTAAAAACTTGATAACTATACCGCCAAGGTCTACACGAATTCGAAAACCGTTCCCCGGCAACGGCGCCAAAAATACTTGATGGGTTTCTGGCAAGCGAACCAAAAATCCAGTAGTATAATAGTAAGAAGAGTTATCGTATCCATAGGGAAAGGTCAATTCACGTAAACTTGTGATCTAATTATCAAGGAAACAACGGTTTTGAGAATATTGTTGCGGAATTGTAAATAGCAAATTAATAATCAATGGAATTAGGAAGGAAGAGTTAGAGACACTTTACTTGGATTATGATTGGACTTCATATCATCACACCCTTTGTGCATGTAAAAACTATCTATTATTTTAGGTTTACTCTATAATACTGTAGACAAACTATATTGCTAAGACCCCAAGTTACCAGCAGCCTTACACACTCAAAGGTAATCCATGCGGGCTCTCCCAAGCGACAGACTTACCCTCGGCTTATTTTGCTCTCTTTTATTCCGTTTGTAAAAGAACTAATTGATAAACGCGACCTACTCCTCTGTATGCACCTTCGCTAGAGTACTGTCACTACCCATCACTCATTAGAATACACCCACGTTATCGCTTCCGGGATTGACAATCAGCTAATTCTTTGCTATTGGTAATTTAATAACCATGCCTATCCTTTAGACGCCCTTCATTAGAGTACTCATACTACCCATCAATCACTAGCAACGCCCATGTTTCGGTCACTGGCTACCGAGTCCTCTTATTCACTCAGAGAATGAGTTTCTTCAGAATCTGCTCCCCCACTCTCAATCCTAGTCGAAACTAGCCTATAACTCCGGTGCAAGCGCGGAAGTTAGGAATTGAGTACAGAATAAGATTACCAATATTATAGACAGAGAGCTCATTGATGGGTTTCTGGCAAGCGAACCACAAATCCAGCAGTATAATAGTAAGAGAGTATCGTATCCACAGGGAACGGTCAATTTACGTAGACTGCGATCTATTTATCAAGTGAAAGCAATGGTTTAGAGAGTATTGTTTACGAAATTGTAAATAAGAAAGTAATAATCAATGGAGTAGAAAGGAAGAGTTAGAGACACTTTACTTGGATTAGGATTGGACTTCATATCATCACACCCTTTATGTATGTAAAAAATATCTATTATTTTAGGTTTACTCTATAATATCCTAGACAAACTTTATTGCTAAGACCCCGAGTTACCAGTGGCCCCACACACTCAAAGATAATCCATGCGGGCTCTCCCAGGCGACAGACTTACCCTCGGCTTATTTTGCTCTTTTTTAGTCAGTTTGTAAAAGAACTACTTGATAAACGAGGCCTAATGCCGTAGACTCACCTTCGCTCCAGTACTGTCACTACCATTACTCATCAGGACACGCCTATGTTCGGTCCTGGATTCACAATCAACTAACTCTTTGCTATCGGTTTATCAATACCAAGCTTAATGGTCGGATGCCCTTCATTATGGTACTCACACTACCCATCAATCATTAGTAAACACCCATGTTCAGTCAATGGTTAACCGATTATTCTTATTCAATCATAGAATGAGTTTCTTCAGAATCCGCTCCCCCACTCTTAGTCCTAATCAAAACAAACTTAGTTATGACTAGCCTATAACTCTAGGCGCAAGCGCGGGAATTAGGAATTAAGTACAGAATAAGATTACCAATATTATAGACAGAGAGCACAAAAATAATAATATAGAGTTTACATACACTTGGGGATAGAATCAATTACATCCAATACTAATGGAGAGTTAACTACACAAGGTAGCCATACAAACCACCGAAGATGCTGTCACCATCTTCTATCCTTGTGAAGCGCTCCTCCTCTCCTACTCTAAACTTAGCTTTGGTACATTATCACTGAAATATAAACTGGATTACAATGATCGTGCACACCAGAATTGATACAAGAGGTTCCTATTTATAGACTAAGGAAAGACACAACAATTTGGGGAGAAATCTATCTAAAAACGGCAACAGAGACCAAATCAACGTAACCTGCGCTACAACGCAGGATGAGGCGCAACTTCCAGAGAGTCTGCACTTCATCTGCGCTATAGTGCAGGGTGAAGCGCAGGTAGCGTCCTGCAGCTCCAACTTTCTCTTTTTAATCTTGATCTCTCCTCGAGACTGGTTTTAGCAGATTTGTCTTTCCTTGTTTCCCTTTTCTTGATGAAATCCTTGTATTTATTGAGCAATCTTTGATTTAATTGGGAAGCTTATCTGCAGAATCCTTGATTGGTTGGCAGTGATCTCCTCATTAATGGCTTCAAATCTTCTTTAAATCTTCATTAAATATCTTCAATCAATCTCAAATCTTGCAGACATCTCCCTCATTTAATGCTATCTATCCTTCAAATAAAATCTTTGCAATATCCTATAAAAATTAGCAATATTTCTATCAAAATAGCATCAAATTCAAATCTCAGATTAATAAATACAATTTATCTAATATTTAATAAAAAGGGATTAAATTGGGGAAAAATTACCATTTTATCCTTGATAAGTGAACTAAAAAGTGCTCTAATTTATCAACTAATTTTCACTTATCAAAATCCCCCCAACTTAACTTCTTGCTTGTCCTCAAGCAAGAGACCTCTTTGCAATAAAAAATCAATTCTATTCCCAGTGTATTCCTAATAATAAATAAAAAACAAATTCAAGGAACTATCCCTCAACTCTTTCCTAAGCAGCAGTCACTTTCCAAACATAAGAAAAATTCAGAATCAAGGGATGTTATCAATCATCAATCAGAATAGAAATACAAACATCAATTAAACTTCTCAATAATAGCAATTAAAGCAGTATGTGGTAAACCAAGGAAATCTCTCATTCTCACGGGTAAGTGTTTCCCTCAATCTTATTCACTACTGCTGAACAACTAGAAATGATAGTCGTTTCCAAGATCTGAACCTGCAAGCAATTAATATGGATCAAAAGGTCTTTCTTAGGTTTTAATGAGGCTGGGCTATCAAGAAATCATGGTTTTTCTGGATATTCAAAGAACACTTTTGAATAGAGAGCATCTTGTGATTGTGCTTGGGACTTCTCTCAATTCACCTGGTCATTCTTGAATGGTCACCCATTTTCAGCTTGGCCTCATTGTTTGAAGAATTTCTCCCCCTAACTTATTTAATTCCACACTTTTGTGCAGGATTTTTTTTTGACAGAATGAATAACAAAAACTTTATTTGTGGGAGAGGATCCTTCTTTTGTGATTTCTTGTGCCTTCTCTTGAATCTCTGTGACCAACCTCTTGTCCCATTTTGTTGTGGTGCACCTTGCTCTCTATCCCAAGTGTTAAGGGACAGGTTTCATTCAATGAATATGGTTAGGGTGCATCAAAGGAAATATTCAAGCTCAAATGGGCAATCAATAAATGGAAACATTTAATTAGGGTTGGCTATTTGGCATTGAGCAAAATATTATAATCACAAAATATGCCTTTGTCACTTCCATATCTTCTACTAACAAGACAAAATTCAGAAACTCAAGCAATAATAGTTGACAAGCAGCGGTGAAAAGCTCTCAATTTAAGTGTTTAGGCTCTCATCTCACCGGTTATGGCTAAAATTTCCTTGATAAAGCACTTAATGGATTTAATTAACTACCTTGATAGGTTCTCTTGAGAAGTACCCTAATCCTAACTGATTATGGAATTAATCACAAGACCCTATTATCTTTCCTAATCAGGTTAGTTAAACTACTTATTTACAGAGAGTAAGAAAAAAGTTACCTTGATTCCTAATTTCCTATGGTCCTAAAGATCCTAAAAATTTTAATGTATCAGTAGAGAATTATATACAGTACAAATCAAAAGAAAAATAAAAGAAAATAATAAAATAAAAAGATAAAAAGTAAAAGGAAAAGAAAAAGAAGGAAAAACACCAAATAGGAAAGAAAAAGAATCAGTCCTCGTGGTCCTGATCCATGTGAGCTGCTCCATCCACAACTCCGGCTGCTCCATCCCCCCTGGGAAAATAGGCCTGTCCCCAGGCCACTGTAAGTAATCATGAAAGAATGCAGGGAGCATGGGGTCCACACCAGCCTGATAATGACTGTTCTGAAAGTGTACAACGACTCTTTAGAGAGTGGATATCTGAGCCATCATGTGAGTGTTTTGGGCCTCAAGTCGCTGGGCCCAGACTGGAACATCCTGGTCTGGTGGTGGTGGTGGTGCTGGCTGCCCTCCACCCTCTAACTCCTCAGGTGGGATGCAGCAGGCGTCACTGTATGCTCTGGTCATAGATGGTAGGATGTGAACCCTGGGGTTCACCTCCACACCCCTAGATCTACAGAGTGAGGTGATAAGAGAGGGGAAGCCGAGTCTGATCTTGGAATTAGGGGTCCTGTTTGACACAACAGATGCAAAGTATACTATCCTACCGGTGATAACCCGCGAAATATCTACTGTGGCGCCAGTGAGGATGCAATATATGAGGTGGGCCACTAGCATAATGATGTCAGAAATGTGCCCGGTGGGAAGTATGTTGGCCAGCGTTAGTACTGTCCACATCCTAGTAATACTCCTCATGTCATGCCTGTGTATCCGGACAACCTCCCCCTGTGCATTCCTCTCAAAGGAACGCCCTGGTAAGCATAAGAGCTGAGCAGTCTCAAGGTCAAGGGGGTCATTGCCCTGCAGCCCCACAACAGCTGTCCTCTCGTGGAACTCGCACTCCACGAGGTCTCGATCCCCCTCAATGGGATGTCCTAGGTATGCGTTGATTGCATCGCAATCAAACCTGATAACTTGTCCTCGAACGTAGGACTCCCTCCTGGGGTTAACACCGTGCTCTCTGATAAGTGAAAAATAGTTGATAAATTAGTATATATTTTATTTCACTTATCAAGGACAAAATGGAAATTTTGCCCCATTTTTATCCCTTTTTATTTAACATTTAATAATTTGTATTTATTAATCCTAGTTGTGAATTTGATGCTATTTTAATAGATTTATTGCTGAATTTTGCAGGATTCTTGCAAAGATTCAATTCAGAGATTAAATGGCATTAAATGTGGAGGATTCATGCAAGATTGGAGATTGATTGAGGACAATTAATTAAAGATTTGAAGAAGATTTGAATCATTAATGAGGAGATAGAGCCAATCAATCAAAGATATTGCAGACAAGCTTCCTAAATAAACAAGGATTGCACAATGAATACAAAGATATCAGAAAATAAAGGGAAACAAGGAAGGACAAACGAGCACTAGTCTCGGGGAAAGATCAACTAGTTAAAAGAGGAAAGTTGAAGCTGCAGACGTTAGCCGCGCTTCACCCCGCGCTATAGCGCAGGTGAAGCGCAACTCTCTGGAACCTGCGCTACAGCCTGCGCTGTAGCGCAGCTTGAAGCGCAGAACACGCAGATCACGTCCCTGTTGCCGTTTTTAAGAGGATCTCTTACCAAATTTGCTTTGTCTTTCCTTAATCTATAAATAGGAACCTCTTGCGTCAGTCCAAGGGAGTTAGATAGTTAGTTGGTTAGCGAGTAGATAGTCATTGTAATTCATTGATTATGTACCAGAGCTAAGTTTAGAGTAGGAGAGGAGGAGCGATTCACGAGGATTGAAGATGGTGACAACGTCTTCAATGGTTTGTATGGCTACTTCATGTAGTTAACTCTCCAGTAGGATTGGATGTAATCGATTCTATCCTTGAGTGTATATAAATGCTATATTATTATTTCAATAAGGTCCCTATCTATAATGGTGGTAGTCTTATTCTGTGCTTATTCCTAATTTCCACGCTTGCGTCTGGAGTTATAGGCTAGTTTGTAATTAGCGTTACGGTTAGGATTGAGTTTGGGGGAGCCTAGACATAGGAAACTCAACCTCTGATTGAATAAGATTACTTGGTTATTACTGACGGCTGAAAGGGACTGTTTCTAATGAGTGAGGGGTAGTGTGAGTACTCTAAGTGAAGGAGCAGTTGCCAAATAGGACTTGATAGCTGATAGCAAAGAGTTAGGGGGTTGTAATTCCAGGAGTTCGAACATGGGCGTATTCTAATGAGCATAAGGTAGTGACAGTACTGGAGCAAAGGATGCGTCTACCAATAGGCCTCGTTTATCGTCTAACTCTTACAAACTGAACAAAAGAGAGCAAAATAAGTCGAGATAAATCTGTCGCCTGGGAGAGCCCGCACAATTTATCCTTGAGTGTTAAGGTCGCTGGGTAGGGGCTTTAGCAATAAAGTTTGTCTACATATTTTATAGAGTATACCAAAATAATAAGTAGTCTTTATATGCACAATGGGTGTGATGAGATGAAATCCAATCCTGATCCAAGTAAAGTGTCTCTAACTCTACCTTTCTAATTCCAATTAATTATCTACTCTTTTTACCATTCTGCAATCATACTCTCTAAACTGTGTTTTCTCTTGATAAATACGATTTCGGTCTACATAATAACCGTTCCCTGTGGATACGATACTCTTTCTTACTATTATACTGCTGGATTTGTGGTTCGCTTGCCAGAAACCCTTCAAGTGTTTTTGGCGCCGTTGCCGGGGAACGGTTCTAATTTGTGTAGAACCCTGAGGTCTATTTATCAAGGTTTATTTTTTTATTTTTATTTATTTCAGTTATTTATTTAATTCTTTTTTTTAGGATTTGAATTTTTAGGAATTTTATTGTTTTCCTTTATTAAAATAAAAATATCTTCAACACTTACCCTTTTCCAAGTTTCTTGTTTATGCTTTTGAGAGGTCAGGAGACTCCTAATCAACTACTGTTCGACCCGGAAATCGACAGGACGTCTCGATGGAACAGAGGTAGAAATTCAAGAAGGAGGAGAAGAAGGTTATTTGTTGAGGAGCCCAAAAATATGGCTGAAGAAGAAACTCCAGTGAGAAGAACCTTAGGAGATTACATCTCCCATCAAGGACCACGACACCACTCTAGCATTTTAGTACCACCTAATGCAAGAACCTTGGAGTTGAAGACTGCACATCTAAATCTAATCAGCGCACATCAATTCCCAGGATTGGATCATGAGAATCCAAACTTTCATCTTTCTAATTTCTATGAATTGATTGACACTATGGGTTTTGATGTGGGAAGTTTAGAATCTGTTTACTTACGCTTATTTCCTTTCTCTTTGATAGGTCAAGCTAAGGAATGGCTACAGTCACACCCAAACCAAAGTCTGACTAATTGGGGTGTGGTTGAGGAGAAATTCTTGACTAGATTCTTCCCATCAGGGAAGCAAATAGAAGCCAAAGCAGAGATCTCAACCTTCAGACAAAAGGATGATGAGCCACTATATGAAGCTTGGGAAAGATTCAAGTCCTTGCTGCGCAAATGTCCGAACCATGGTTTCGAAGACATAGCCCAACTTAACATGTTCCGTAAAGGGCTACGTCCAGACTCCAAATCATTTATAGATGCTGCAGCAGGAGGAACAATCTTGTCCGCAGAAGTTGATCAAGCTCTACAGATTATCAACAACTTGGCCATGAATGACCAGCAAGCTCAAAGTAGGAGACAGCCTGCACAATTAAAAGGGGAATGCTAGAATTGAATCAGAACAATGCTCTATTAGCAGAGAATAAGCTCATTAAACGTCAAATAGAAGCACTGACTGATACTTTGAAGGCACTACCCCAACAACTCAAAGTTGTCTACTCACCACCCGTTCCTACCCAACCATTGATTTGTGATTTTTGTGGAGGAGACCATCCAAATGGTCAATGCGCTATCCAAGAGACACAACCTGAGCAAGTCAATTACATGGGGAATCAGGGAAGGCAAGGGAATTTCTCCAATAACAATAATCAATACTCTCAAGGATGGAGAAATAACCAAGCCAACTCTGGTTGGAATCAGAATGGAGGTCGACAACCACCCTATCAGCAGCAACCTTCAATTTATGATAAACTGAATTCTTTAGAGTCGAAGATTGATACCTTGGTACAAGGATTTACTGGATTCAAAACAACAACTGAGGCATCAATCAAGACTCTAGAGAATCAAGTGGGTCAGTTAGCAGCAGAGATGGCAGAATATAGACAACACCACTTTTCAGCTGTAACCCAAACAAATCCCAAGGCGCAATGCAACTTGATTGCTACTGATGGCAACAAGTGAGAGGAGGAGGACCCTGATGAGGAAGTTGAGCTCGTCTTTGAAGAACAAACACCTCAAGAGGAAACAGTTCATCAAGATGAGGATAAAGCAGCCCAACTAAAAGAAGAACCACACGGCGAGAAGGTCTTAGTCACAAGTAAGTCACTTGACCCAGGTAGGTTCACTATACCCATATCTCTAGGTAATCTACCCTCAACTTATGCTTTATTGGATCTTGGAGCGAGCATCAATTTGATGCCGCTATCGTATTTTAATAAGTTGAGTGATGTGAAGGTCAAGCCTGCTAATGTGAAACTACTTCTTGCAAATCAATATGCTCAAAGCTTGCATGGAATACTTGAGGATGTTGAAATAAGAGTAGACAAGTTTGCATATATGGTAGATTTCTACTTTGCAGAGACAACAATGGAGTATACTGATGTCCCCCTTATTTTGGGAAGACCATTCATGAAGGCTGCTCGAATGATCATCAATGTTGATAGAGGGAAGTATGCAATAGGTGCAAAGGATGAAATTATTGTGTTTCATATTGATAGGGGAGTACCCCTGCTACAACAAGATAATGCCACTTCCCAGAACTCTCCGCAATTGCAAGGCTACAGATTTCTGAGGAAGCCTAAAATGAGAGTAAAAGACTCAGAATCCATCTGGGAATTCAGGTTCAAGAGAAAAAAGCTATCAACATCAGACACAGAGGAAGATAGTGACCATGAAGGAAGAGTCACTGATTTGCATGGAGGATGGAAACTTAAAGGTAGAACTGGCATGGAGACCAACATCATCCTCCACTTAAGGCCACCTTAAAGAAGCTACAATACCAGGCGTCGAGCTAGAAGACGTTAAACAAGCGCTTCCTGGGAGGCAACCCAGTGTTTGTAAGTTTTTAATTTTATTTTATTTTGAGTTTTAGGAATTACCTGTGAGAATAAGAAACTGTTAATTTAGGGATATAAATTAAAGAATGCATGAAATTAGGTAGGAGTAGTAGAAGCAGAGAGTTACTGATATCTGCGCTACAGCTTGCGCTATAGTGCAGGATAAAGTGCAAAAGTTACTGGAGCTAATTAACTCTCTGGAGTCTGCGCTTCACCCTGCGCTAAAGCGCAGTGGTGAAGCGCAGCGGCACGCTTCACCTTCTATTGTGATGCGCGCCTCACTCTGCGCTATAGCGCAGAGTGAAGCGCAGGGCAATGTTTATAAACGTTCAAACGTGAACGAGGGAAGTTCATTTGAACTTCCCTCCACTTTTCTTGCCTTTGTTTCCTCTGAGACTCCTATACCTGTTCTTGCCTGTTTCTCACTCATATCACCTCCTTTCTAGTTTCTGACTTCATACCAGGTATATTTTTATAGTTTTCTTCCTTTCTAACCGATTGGAATTTTTATTTTTCGCCTTATTTGAGCAAAGTATTAGGATAGGAATTTTAGAAGTTTAGGACCTTTTAGGAAGAAAATGATTGATGATAAATGCTTAAAAATAGTTTGCATGTGGTTAGAATCCTTTTGAGTATTCTGTTTGCTGTGGTGGAAGTTTTTGAAAGTGCTCAATGATTTCTGCAAATTAATTTTGTTGATGCATGAATGCTTGTAATATCCTGATATTTTTGCATGCCTTAATTAAAATTAATTATGCCCTATTGCATGTTACTGATGACATGATTTTTTGAGCCTGAGTTTCATTCTCACTTTTGCCTGATTAGGATTGTTTAGGACTGCTTTAATTGATCACTTTACCATGTCTTAATTAATTAATTAGCATTAATTGGGTAATGAATAAAATCAAATTAATATGCACAATTGTTTGGTCATTTATTCTAATTTTTGAAATTAAATTGGCCATTTAATTTCTTAATTTTGAATAATTAAATATTATGATGCATAAATAAATTTGATTTATTTATCTTTTGCAGATGGCTCGCACAAAGAACATCGGTGCACCTAGTTCATCCAGACAGGGCACAGGGGGTGCCAAGAGGAAGGCTCCCCAGAGAGATCCAGCTTTTGACCCGCATCGCTTCAAGGATCTTAAATCCTTTGAAGCATACACTGATTTAGCTCACTGTAAATTCATATTGGAAAGGCCAGTGCAGCTAAAGGAGGGCGAGCATGAGGAGTTTGCCGCAGAAATCCACCTTCGTGGATGGGATCAGCTGAGCCGCCCTGCCGGTCATTTTGACCCTGACATTGTGCGAGAGTTCTACGCCAACGCTATAGGAGATCAGGGTGTTGACCCCAGGAGGGAGTCATTTGTGCGAGGGCAGGTCATCCGGTTTGATTGCGATGCAATCAACACTTTTTTGGGAGAGCCCTTCGATCAGGAGTTACAGGAGTGTCAGTTCCAGGAGCGTTTGAGTGTTGTGGGGTTGCAAGGCAATGACCCCCTTGACATTGAGGCAGCACAGCTGTTGTGCCTGCTCGACCATTCTTTTGAGAAGAACGCTCAGAGAGATGCTGCCAGGATTCAGAGACACGACTTGAGAAGCATTGCTAGGATGTGGACAGTACTGACATTGGCTAACATCCACCCTACCGGCCATGTCTCCGACATCATCATGCTAGTAGCCCACCTTCTTTACTGTATCCTCACTGGCGCCACAATGGACATAGCACGAGTTATCACCAGCAGGATCGTCACTTTCACATCCGCTATGGCCAACAGGACTCCAGCCTCAAAGATCAGACTGGGTTTTCCTTCTCTCATCACTGCACTTTGCAGATCTAGGGGTGTGGCGGTGAACCCTAGGATCACCATCCTGCCACCTATGACTCGAGCTTACATTGATGCTTACTGCATGGCACCTGAGGAGTTGGAGGGGGAAGACCAGCCACCACCACCACCAGCAGCGGAGTTTCTTGATCCATTCCAGATGTCCACCCTATACCGAGCCGCATTACACTTTCAGAGCACTCAGCACCAGGCCGGTATAGACCCCATGCTTCCCTCATTCTTTGAGGATTACTTGCAGTGGCCTGGGGACAGGCCTATTTTTCCAGGGGGGATGGTGCAGCTGGAGCTGAGGATAGAGACCACATGGACCATGACCACAGAGAGGACTAGTCATTTTCTTTTCTATTTGGTGCTTTTCTTTCTTTTTCCTTTCCTTTTGATAATTATTTTTCTTATTCTTCTTTGATTTGTATCCAACCCATCCTATATATATATTATGCAGTACTTATCCAGTTATTTTTTTGTGAAATTTTTAGGACTTTAGGTTTAGGAATCAAGGTAATTTATTCTAATTCTCTGTAAATAAGTAGTTTACCTAACCAATCTAGGAAAGATGATAGGGTCTTGTGATTAATTCCATAATCAATTAGGAGTAGGGTACTTCTTAAGAGAATCTATCATGGTAGTTTATTAAATCCAGCAAGTGCTTTAGCAAGGAAATTTAGCCCAACCGGTGAGCTGAGAGCCCTAAACACTTAAACACTTATATTGAGAGCTTTTCACCGCTGCTTGTCAACTGTTATTGCTTGAGTTTCTGAAAATTGTCTTGCTTGTAGAAGGTATGGAAGTGACAAAGGCACAATTTTGTGATTTTAATATTCTGCTTAGTGCCAAATAGCCAACCCTGCATAAATATCTCCATTTATTGATTGCCCGTTTGAGCCTTTAATGTTTCTTTTGATGCACCCCAGCCATTATCATTATCAATGATCAATGATCATACCACGTCCCTTAACACTTGGGATAGAGAGCAAGGTGCACCACAACAAAATGGGACAAGCAATTGACAAAGAGGTTGGTCACTAGGAATCCAAGAGAAGGCACAAGGAATCACAAAGAAAAAATTCTCCCCCACCAAAAAAAAAATTTGCACAAAGTGTGGAAAATAAATAAGTTGGGGGGAAAATTCTTCAAAAGAAGAGGCCAAAGCTGAAAAAGGGTGACCATTCAAGAATCATTAGGTGAATTGAGAGAAGTCCCAAAGCACAACCACAGGATGCTCTCTATTCAAAGTGTTCTTTGAATATCCAGAAAAACCATGATTTCTTGATAGCCCAGCCTCATTACAACCTAAGAAAGACCTTTTGATCTATACTAACTGCTTGCAGGTTCAGACCTTGGAAACGACTATCAATTCTAGTTGTTCAACAGTGGGTGAAAATGATTGAGGGAAACACTTACCCGTGAGAATGAGAGATTTCCTTGGTTTATCACTTACTGCTTTAATTGCTATTATTGAGAAAGTTTAATTGATGTTTGTATTTCTATCCTAACTGCTGATTGGTAATATCTCTTGATTCTGATTTTTTTGTTATGTTTGGGAAGTGACTTCTGCTTAGGAAGGAGTTAAGGGATGGTTACCTTGAATTAGAATTAGTTTTTGTAAAATACACTAGGGGTTAGAATTGATTGTGAATGCAAAGAGGTCTCTTGCTTGAGGACAAGCAAGAATTCAAGTTGGGGGGAATTTGATAAGTGAAAAATAGTCGATAAATTAGTATATATTTTATTTCACTTATCAAGGACAAAATGGTAATTTTGCCCCATTTTTATCCCTTTTTATTTAATATTTAATAATTTGTATTTATTAATCCTAGTTGTGAATTTGATGCCATTTTAATAGATTTATTGCTGAATTTTGTAGGATTCTTGCAAAGATTCAATTCAGAGATTAAATGGCATTAAATGTGGAGGATTCATGCAAGATTGGAGATTGATTGAGGACAATTAATTAAAGATTTGAAGAAGATTTGAATCATTAATGAGGAGACAGAGCCAATCAATCAAAGATATTGCAGACAAGCTTCCCAAATAAACAAGGATTGCACAATGAATACAAAGATATCAGAAAATAAAGGGAAACAAGGAAGGACAAACGAGCAAAAACCAGTCTCGGGGAGAGATCAACTAGTTAAAAGAGGAAAGTTGAAGCTGCAGACGTTAGTTGCGCTTCACCCCGCGCTATAGCGCAGGTGAAGCGCAACTCTCTGGAACTTGCGCTACAGCCTGCGCTGTAGCGCAGCTTGAAGCGCAGAACACGCAGATCACGTCCCTGTTGCCGTTTTTAAGAGGAACTCTTCCCAAATTTGCTTTGTCTTTCCTAATCTATAAATAGGAACCTCTTGCGTCAGTCCAAGGGAGTTAGATAGTTAGTTGGTTAGCAAGTAGATAGTCATTGTATTCATTGATTATGTACCATAGCTAAGTTTAGAGTAGGAGAGGAGGAACGCTTCACGAGGATTGAAGATGGTGACAGCGTTTTCAATGGTTTGTATGGCTACTTCATGTAGTTAACTCTCCAGTAGGATTGGATGTAATCGATTCTATCCTTGATTTTATATAAATGCTATATTATTATTTCAATAAGGTCCCTATCTATAATGGTGGTAGTCTTATTCTGTGCTTATTCCTAATTCCCACGCTTGCGTCTGGAGTTATAGGCTAGTTTGTAATTAGCGTTACGGCCTCTCCGGGATGAACTTGCAGTCAGATATGTCAGTATACGCTTCAAAGGACTTGAGGTCACTAAAGCGGTGAGGGTCAAAATCAGGTGCCCTCTGGGGGGCCTTCCTCTTGGCACCCCCTGTTCCTCTCCTAGAGGAACTAGGATCACTGACGTTCTTTGTGCGAACCATCTGCAAAAGAGAAGCAAATCAAATTTATGCATCATAATGTTTAATTATTCATAATTATGAAATAAATGGCCAATTTAATTTCAAAAATTAGAGCGATTAATCAACAATTGTGCACAAAAATTTTGATTTTAATCATTACCCAATGAATGCCAATTGATTAATTAAGACATGCTAAAGTGATCAGTTAAAGCAGTCCTAAACAATCTTAATCAGGCAAAAGTGAGAATTGAACTCATGCTCAAAAATCATGTCATCAGTAACATGCAATAGGGCATAATTATTTTTTTGAAAGGGCATGCAAAAATATCAAATCATTTAATCAATCATAAATTCACTAAAAAAAAATAATTTGCAGAAATTATTGAGCACTTTAAAAACTACCACCTAAGCAAACAGGAATAGCTCACAAAAGATCCTAACCACATGCAAACTATTTTAAAAACATTTATAAACAATTATTTCTTTCCTAAAGGGTCCTAAACTCCTAAGCTTCCTATCCTAAGGCTATGCTCAAATAAAACAAAAACTCAAAATTTTAATCGGTTAAAAAGAAAGAAAACTATAAAGGCATACCTGGTACAAACTCAGAAACTGAAAATGGGGTTGTATGAGTGAAAAACGGCAAGGCAAGGGACAAGAATATCAGAGAAAATGCGAGGGAAGGAACGAAGGGAAGTTCGAAATGAACTCCCTCGTTCAAAATTCGTAATTTAAACTGTACGTCCCCTGCGCTACACCCTGCGCTATAGCGCAGGGTGGAGCGTGCACTGCTTCAGAAGATGAAGCGTGCCGCTGCGCTTCACCCTGCGCTATAGCGCAGGGTGAAGCGCAGAAAATAGAGAGTCTCATTTTTCCAGTTAATTCTACGCTTTACCTGCGCTGTAGCGCAGGTTGAGGTGCAGATGTGCAGTATTCTCTCTGTTTCTGCTACTCCTACCTGATTCCATGCATTCCTTTTAAATTTATATCCCCAATTTAACAATTTCCTAATTACACAAGCAATTCCTAAAACAAAAATTGAAAATAAAATGAAAATAAAGACTCACAAACACTGGGTTGCCTCCCAGGAAGCGCTTGTTTAACGTCTTTTAGCTTAACGCCTGGTTATGCAACCTTCTTATGGTGGCCTCAAGTGGAGGATGATGTTTGACTCTATACCAGTTCTTCCTTTGAGTTCCCATCCTCCATGCCAATCTGTGACTCTTCCTTCATTGTCACTGTCCTCCTCAGTATCAGATGTTGATCTTTTTCTTCTTTTAAACTTGAACTCCCAAGTTGACTCTGGGTGCTTTACCCTCATCCTAAGCTTCTTCAGAAATTCGGAGCCTGGCAGTTTTGAAGAGTTTTTGGAAATAGCATCAGTTTGATCTAATTTGGGTATACCCCTATCAATATGAAACACAATGGTTTCATTCTTTGAGCTCAATGCATATTTTCCTCGATCAACATCAATGATCATTTTAGCAGCCTTCATGAATGGTCTTCCTATTATTAGGGGGACTTCAGTATCCTCCTCCTCTGTCTCTGCAATGTAGAAATCTACAACATATGCAAATTTATCTACTCTGATTTGTATATCCTCCACTATTCCATGTAGGCTTTGAGCAGATTTATTCGCAAGAAGCAATCTCACATTAGCAGGCTTGACCTTCACATTACTCAACTTATTAAAATACGATAGCGGCATCAAATTGATGCTTGCTCCAAGATCTAATAAAGCATGACTAGAGGGTAGATTACTAATCGAGATGGGTGTAGTAAACTTACCTGGGTCAAGTGACTTACCTGTAACCAAGACCTTCTCTTCATGAGGTTCCTCTTTTTGTTGGGCTGTTTTTTCTTCATCTTGATGAACAGCTTCCTTGTAACATCCCAACCTTTTGATAGGTTCATTGTGAGATTTATAGGTTAATTGTGTAGTTAGAACATTAGGGAATAAGAGAAAGGAAATAGGAATAGGTAAAGATTGAGTATAGTGACTTACTAGGACTTAGCCTTTGAGTTTTGGTCACTGGTAATCGATTACCAAGAGCTAGTAATCGATTACCAGAGAGTCTGGCCCCTAGTAATCGATTACTAAACCCTTGTAATCGATTACCAGCAACCTGGGTTCTTAGTAATCGATTACCAAAGGTGGTAATCGATTACCAGGTTCCCAGAATGGGTAATTAGGCTAATTTTGCCTTCAGTAATCGATTACCAGGGTTTGGTAATCGATTACTGAGCGAAAATATATATACCTAGGATGCGAAATTCACCAGAATTTTGAGAGAAAACCTAATTTTAGAGAGAGAAAGAGTGGGTCTAGAGAGAGGAAGTGCCGGAACGAAGTAGAAACGTCGGAACGAAGCTAGGAATCACAATTCTTTCATCTAAACTACTTGAATTGCTACTTTGTGGTGAGTAATTCTCACTTAATTCCTAGAATTAGGGATTGGTCTCCAACCCATGAACCCCCTCCTTTCTCTTCCAATTCTCTGAATTTACTTGATATTATTGTTTGTTTGTGATTGTGTGTGATTGTTTGATTAATGGGAGTGATTTTAATCGGTTAAAAACGGATCGACTCTTGATGCTCGTTAGTTTCGAAACTTTCGAAATACTCGAAACTCTCGAAACGTCGAAACGCTCCGTTCTTTTCGATTAACCTTGTTCCGGGATGATAAACTAAGGATTGGAAATCGATTTGGATACCGGAGTTGATGAGTATACGTTGTGGTTGTCGTTCGACATTGAATCTCCTTGGTTTCGAAAGGTTTGTGTTAGAACCACAGGCAACACTAGAAGGGGGGGTTGAATAGTGTTTTAGACATTTTAAGACAATTTTTGGTAATCTTTAAAATAAACAATCACGTTAAGTGATCATTGTACAAAACCAATCTTAAGATCAGAGTTATTTTAAAAACATGCGGAATATATGAAAGATTTAGATTAAAAACTTTTTCTTACACTTAAGATTGTTTTGATTTTAAACAAACTTCTCTTAGTGTCTTCTGAAGAATATTACTAAGAGTACCTTCAGAACTGTTTCTGAAATACTTTAGATGATCAGAGACCATCTACATCATGTGTCTGAACTGAGTTCCTGTTGGGCTCACTTCAGACAGGTATTTCAGACATCCCTCTGAATATATTCTTCTATAATACTTCAACCTACACTAGAGACGTTTTAACGTTATGTTTGTATGAAAACTTGTTTTATTGAAATCCTTGAGTTAAGCTTGTTATGAAAAATACTTTTCAATCCCCATCGTAAATGTAAAGACTGTAAATAAAAGAGATTAAGGGAAAGAAAACTTAGACACAGAATTTATCCTGGTTCACCCACAAACCTTGTGAGCTACATCCAGTCCTAGTGGCAAACCACCACTAGCTTTTAATCACAATAACAACAACACATATGTGCCACTCCGAATCCCCCAGACCCTTGCAGCCACATATATGTCACACTATCTAAAACCACAGATACACATGTTAACCTCTCCAGGCCAACACAACAAGTATTCTTTTCTATCAAGCCTCTCCAGGCTCTACCACGAGTATTCTTTCTTCCACCAAGCCTCTCCAGGCTCTCAGACACTTAACTAAATGTTGAGTATTACTACTCAATCTAAGCTAGATGTTCGCTAGAATCTCTCAACTCAGATTCTTCTTGTACATAGAGATTACTGAGTACATACTCAGGATACAGTCATTACAAACTAAATACAAGGATAGACAGTGATACAAGTGTTTGAATTTAAGTACAATCCCTGTCTTTTCTATGAGGAATACATCCTCTGAGAGTAGGCTAACTAAGATATGAAATTAAGCTTCAGCCTTATTCTCCAACCATTGGTTTCCATGGGCTACATTCTCACCCGTATCATTGGAATACCAAGGTATCTTCAAAGCTTCAAACCGTACCCGGTTTGATAGTCATTTGTACAGCATGATTGCCTTCCCGACAACCAACTCACTTGATCAATAGACCAACTGTACAATCTAACTAACTGACCAGCTGATCAGTAGCCCGATTGAGAATTAACTCTCTGATCAATTGTTGTTGACTTTTTCATGATGTATTTGAGCTCGAGTCAACTCTTGTTAACTGTAAGACACTCAGCCTAGTTAACAATTTTCATCCTGATTGATTTCAAGAACCTTCTTGAAAAACAATCCCAATTGATCTATCTTGGTTGATCATTTTGACCAACTTGGTTGTACACCACAACAACAACTTCAACTTCTTTCTTGAGGCTATTTATATGTTCTTCTTGAATATAGCCGTTGAAGATAATTCATAATACCGTTGAGCTTCTGATGATGTGGCTCATATGGCCGTTGTGTAATAGCTTCTCAAACGGTTGCTTCTCCTTAAGCATATTGAGTGTTCAGAATACTCCCGTTCTGACACTTCTGTTGATGAGCTCTGTTTTGAGAGATGTGATGATTATGTGTATTCTCTCTCTTGAATTCTTCTGCTTTCTTGCATCTGTTTTATCCAGCTTGCATCTGCTTGCTTGCATTATCTTGCATCTGCTTGCATCTTCTTGCATCTGCTTTATCTGCTTTATCCAGCTTGCATTATCTTGCATCTGCTTGCTTTCGGATTTCCTCTGATTCTCTTGAGAGTATGTATCCGTTGAATTTGCCCTTTTTGCTTATTCTGCATATACTCCTTTTTCATTTGCTCCTGACACCATTACTTCTTTGAATGAGATGTCTTGATCAATAGTCGTTGTTTGCAAATTCCTCTTTTGATATTTAGATAAAGATGTTGAATTGAATATATTTTATTAAAACATCTTCCTTGTTGCTTCTGCTTAGTCTCCTGAGCTTTTCTTCTGCTTTGTTCCAGATTGCACAAATGAAGAAATGTCTCGTTGAAATACTATTGTTTAGAGACAGCAAATAGTCTTCTTTTAATCCGTTGTGAGACACGCTTCTTGAAGGTTCTGACATAGTACAACGTTGGTGCTGCAGTAAAGCTGCTACTGTTGTTGCTGCGAATGCTGCATTGCAGAGATTTCCTCAGTGGTGTATGAACTTTAAATGCACCAGGAAAGGTCTCTGTGTTTGTTGCCACAAATGTGTTTCAAAACGTACGAGCAGCGGAGACTTAGAAAAGTCTTCACGCAAGGTTTCAGCAAAGATGCCACGTCATTACTAAAGCTTCAGACAGCTTCCAACCTTCAGACGGGTTCCAGTCTTCAGACAGGTTCCAGTCTTCAGACGGGTTCGAGTCTTCAGTCGGGCTTGGCTCTTCAGACGGCTTCAACACTTAAGACAGGTTGATGACTTCAGACAGCTCAAGTCTTTCAGACAGCTTCGTTGCTTTAGACAGCTTCAATACTTTAGACGGGTTGCGTCCTTCAGACAACTTCAATTCTTCATACTGGTTGAAACTTCAGACGCCTTCTTCCTTATGATAATAGAATTGTAGCTTCATTCTTCTTTGTATCTTCTTCTTCTTGTATCTCTTCTTCTTCGTTTCTTCAGTTCATTGTTGTTCTTCAGACAGACGTATATTTGAATCTGTACTTCTTCATATCTTTTGCCTTCAGTTCTTCAGATAGTCTTCTAATCTTCACTTCTTCAGATAGTTTTCTAATCTTCGATTCTTCAGATAGTTTTCAAGTCTTCACTTCTTCAGTCATTCTTCAAGTCTTCACTTCTATTCTTCAGTTGCTTCAACTCTGTTAAGGATTAATCTTCTTCAGATTCTGCACTCTTGTTCTTCTGATTCTGATTCTGTTCACAAAATCTTCTTCTTCTTCTAAAGAGTATTTCATCCTGAAACATTATTAACAAACAAATACCTTTCTCAGTAGAACCTGTTTATATAATTTCATTGGTTCTTTATATAATATTATTTGTTCTTTATATAATCTTATTTGTTAATCATTAAAACTAACGGATGTTAAGTCTTATAATCATGTTTAATTACTTAAATAGATTTATAGACTTCACAATCTCCCCCTTTTTAATGATGACAAATAAATTATATATTACTGACAAAATGGGTATAAAAAGAAATGAGAGATAATAAAATAAGATAATAGATTTTATTACTCCCCCTATCTATATTACTCCCCCTGAGACAGGCATTGATTCTTTTAGATATCTTCTGAAACAATTATGTCTTTAATTAATCAATTCCAATTGTTAAATCTTTTATTAACCAACTGTTACAAGTTTATTGTTAATATTTCAGATATTTTAGATAAACGATTGTTAAAATTTTTCTTGTTAAGATTTCAGATACCTATTGTTATTTTTCTTGTTAAGATTTCAGATACCTATTGTTATTAGAACCCTTCAGATACCTATTGTTATATAATACTTCAAAAATTTTAGATAAACGATTGTTAAAATTTTCTTGTTAAAATTTCAGATACCTATTGTTATGACTTATTGTTATTCTTACTTATTATTAGAACTCTTAGTTTGTTATCTTCTCTCTTACTGTATTTTATATTTCTTTGCTATTTATTTCTACTTCCTATAATCTCCCTATATATTTCCCTCTTTGTTACACTCTTTTTAGTATTTTGTTAAGTTTATATTTCTCCCCCTTTTGTCATTAATTAAAAAGGTTTATATTATAAGTTAATGTAATCCTATACCAAATGTTAAATAATGTATCGTTTTGACAGATATATTTCTCCTGTTAAATTTGTTACGCTTAAAGATCTACTGAGGTTTCTCCCCCTAAGGTGATTAGTTTTCTACAATCTTTTAAGAATTCCCCCTACTTATCTTCCATGAAACAGAGAGAAGTTTTAGATTACTTGTTATGGTTAAAATTTTGTTAAGCAATTATCAAGAGGTTATGAAGCATAAAAGAAACTAAACAAAGAAGATTTTTATTAAATCTTTACAGTTACTCAGATACAGGTTTGAAAAGAAAGCTCAAAAGAGAAACCTAAGCAAAACATTAAAAAGAAAGAAGGAAAACTATATTAAACAGAAATTTCAAAAGAAGTTTTGAAAAGGGAGAGGAGATTTAAAAGCTGCTCCTCTGGCTGCTTCCAAGACCCAACAGATTCCTCTGTAGCCCTCGTCAATCTCCTTTAGCTACAAACTTCGTTTAGCACATGGAACGGTAGAAAGCATGATCTCCATGTCTGGAACGTTGTAGAGAAGATTTTGAAGAGGAATCTGTGCCCTTCTTCTCATTCCATACATCATCCAGAGGAGTTCAGTCTTTTCTAAGACTACATTGATACCAATGAGTCTTTGTTCCTGTGCTGCTTCCTTCATTCTTTGTTATTCTTTTTGTTCTACGGTTTTTCTTATTAAGTTCTTAAGGCTATCCTTGAATGAGAAGAGTTGCCTTAGGATCTCATAAGAATTTTGAGAACTTTGAAAAGATAGAGAGAAGAGAAGCAGGAAGTTTGAGTGTTCGAGATGATTTTCTGAGCAAATTTAGGATTGCTTTTATAGGCTACTTTCATTGGAAGTTATGTAGTGTCCATTATGAACCGAGCACATGTAGTCCCGGTTGAAGCATTAAGAGGAGACATGATGAAGTTTTTGAAAACAAATTTTCGAGATAAAAGAATAAAAGAAATAATAAACAAAAAAAATGCCAAACACATTTTTGAAAACATAGATTTTAAAAGACAAAATATGTTTAAAGACAGAGAGAGAGGAAGGTTTTATAAATTTATGTTTGAAAAACTTTTCGAAAATATTTTGAGAGAGAAAAAAAATTTGTAAAGGCAAGTGTCTGATAACTTTTTATAAGTCTTTTAAGTTTGTACTTATTAAAGGTTTCTTAAAGGCTTTTAAAAGTATTTATGGAGACAGGTATTCAAAGCTGTAAAAGTTTTAAGATGAAGTGATGTTACCATGAATTTGGTTATTGTCCACTGGGTAAAGAAGTCCCTTCTGACATTACTTCTTACTTGAAAGACTTTTTCTTCATCTGAGGTTGCTTGATGTCTGCACGTTTCAGTATGCTTTTGTCTTTTGTGCTCCCAGAGAATCTTTGAACAGTTATCTTAACCTATCCCTTTACAATTGAGTTGGATTCTAATGACTTGAGTAACTATCCCTTAACATTTTAGACCCACAATTTCAGACAGTCCATAAGGAGCCTTCTGAACGGGTTAGATGAATAGAGATATTACTAAGTTAGTATAATCCACTCAGAGATTGAGTTAGGTTTGGTGCATAGAGTGTTAACCATCTTTAATATTGATAACCCACGCTTTTAGAGAGTTCATTTTGAACTTCCTGAACAGGTTCAGACAATGGAGATGTTATCACACTACCCATCCTTTTAGATGATGTTTCTTAGATGGTCTTCTTAAAACCTGTTTCCTGAAACATTCAAACTAGAAGTACCTTTCAGTAGCACCTGGTTGTAATTTGTTAAATTATTTAAATTTAGTATTTTAAAATAACAGATAACATTTTATCAAATTATCTTATTAGGTTAATTAAATTTATCTTTTTAGAAATACAATTTGTTAATCGGTTAAGAAAGGATTATGTTCTTAATTATGCACAGATATTAACACAAAGGAATCAAAACGGAGAGACTTCAAACAAAATAAAATTCAATATCATTAAAAAATATAAACACAAAGACATAGAAACAAAGACTCCGAAATAGGACACATGTATATCATTGATCATTAGATTTGTTCTCATCAGCCTTTTCCTTTTCAGCCCTAAGCTTTTGAAGCTCTTTTTCTGCAGCTCTCAATTTCTTTGTCAGCCGAATTACTCTATCATTTACCTTCTTCAGATTATATGCACCCAATGCCATCATTTTCCTTTTACGAGACTTCAAGTTGGTATCTTCGGTTCCTTCTTTAATGCGTGGAGCAAAAAGGGGAGGAATGACCACTTGATTCTCAGGAGCTTCTTCTCTTTCAATGAGAGTCCGGTCTAACTCAGCATATTCAGCCGGAGTGAAGAAGTCAGGAGACGGTTGGTCAAGGAGACTTTCCATAGGAAATCCCTTGTGCAATAGAATTTTCATAATCAAGGTGTTGTGAAGATAGAGGTCCTCATTTCCCATCTCATCTCTGAACATCATCTGATACAACAGTACCCATGGGAGATTGATTTTCTTCTTTGTCATCAAGAGTCCCAATACGAACCTCTCCATCATACTTAAAGTCAAATTATTTCTTCCTCTGGGAAGAATGCAGCAGTTTAATACAACAAGGAGGGCTCTGGGTGTGCTCAGAAGTTGAGAAGGTCTGAAAGGGGCAATCCTTCTTCTTCCAAATAGATGTTGGTCAAGAACGAATGTTCCACCATGAAGAGATTCCCATCTTTGGAAGTATTGTTCTCCGCTGTCAGGAACACCTATAACTTCAACAATAAGTTTGGTGTCCACAGATAGTGATTTTCCCATCACCTTTGTCTCAATCCCGGTTCTATTGGGTTCAGATATGATCTTGATGTTGTCCCAAAAATCTATTACACTCTTCTTATGCCAGGAGGAGGAAATGTTGTTGAAGTATGGAGTCCATCCAACGGCGTTGAAGTACTCAGATATCTTGTAGTCTGCTTCATCAAAGTCAGAAAGGTTAACCGCCTTACAGGGTATGATCCTGTCATCAAACACGGAAGGGTTTGAGTTGCTTGATGATGCAGACGCGTTTGCCATTGATTTCTATGAATCAAATAATCTTTCTGAGATGAAGATACTCGAGGAGATTTGATCTTTTTAGGAAAAGGATTGAGTAAAGTGTGATTTCCATGTTGATCATCCAATCCCTTTAAATAGATAGCCAAGCATGCTTCAAGCATTGATGAGAGACGGTTATATGTGCTGAACCGGTGTGGGGAGTAGTGCATCGTGTCCATTGAGAGAAACCGGTTGATGATTCAATGATTCACATCGTGTCGTTTCATATTTTCAAAAACAGTTATGACTAACACACACGACTCTTCATTTACTTAATTTAAAAACGCAGTTATTACTTTACTAAACATGAGTGACTCTTCAACACATATATTTAAATAAGTAAAGCATACATAAAATGAATCATACATTTCACACAGTAAACATAGTAAAACACATAGCATGCAGTGATTTATTTTAACACAATTTAGAAAGCATGAAACAGTTATGTCATGTAATCATATTTTTCACAATTTCAATAAAACAAATCATGCAACAGATTAATAGCTATATTAAAATTATAACTTAAATATAGATAGGAAAGGTGTTACCAGTTTGTGATCTAGAGATAGATTCACTTTCCTTTTCTGTTGCGTCATGTGCTTTAGCCTTATGAATAATGAGTATTGGAAAAATGATTTTCCTATTCTCATTGTCATTCTTCAGAGTTGCTTCAGCCTGGTGAGATTTCCATCTTCTGAGGATCTACTCCTTCTGCATTTGTTAGATGCTCAACCCGAAGGTGAGCTTTGATACTAATTGTTAGAACCACAGGCAACACTAGAAGGGGGTTGAATAGTGTTTTAGACATTTTAAGACAATTTTTGGTAATCTTTAAAATAAACAATCACGTTAAGTGATCATTGTACAAAACCAATCTTAAGATCAGAGTTATTTTAAAAACATGCGGAATATATGAAAGATTTGGATTAAAAACTTTTTCTTACACTTAAGATTGTTTTGATTTTAAACAAACTTCTCTTAGTGTCTTCTGAAGAATATTACTAAGAGTACCTTCAGAACTGTTTCTGAAATACTTTAGATGATCAGAGACCATCTACATTATGTGTCTGAACTGAGTTCCTGTTGGGCTCACTTCAGACAGGTATTTCAGACATCCCTCTGAATATATTCTTCTATAATACTTCAACCTACACTAGAGACGTTTTAACGTTATGTTTGTATGAAAACTTGTTTTATTGAAATCCTTGAGTTAAGCTTGTTATGAAAAATACTTTTCAATCCCCATCGTAAATGTAAAGACTGTAAATAAAAGAGATTAAGGGAAAGAAAACTTAGACACAAAATTTATCCTGGTTCACCCACAAACCTTGTGAGCTACATCCAGTCCTAGTGGCAAACCACCACTAGCTTTTAATCACAATAACAAAAACACATATGTGCCACTCCGAATCCCCCAGACCCTTACAGCCACATATATGTCACACTATCTGAAACCACAGATACACATGTTAACCTCTCCAGGCCAACACAACAAGTATTCTTTTCTATCAAGCCTCTCCAGGCTCTACCACGAGTATTCTTTCTTCCACCAAGCCTCTCCAGGCTCTCAGACACTTAACTAAGTGTTGAGTATTACTACTCAATCTAAGCTAGATGTTCGCTAGAACCTCTCAACTCAGATTCTTCTTGTACATAGAGATTACTGAGTACATACTCAGGATACAGTCATTACAAACTAAATACAAGGATAGACAGTGATACAAGTGTTTGAATTTAAGTACAATCCCTGTCTTTTCTATGAGGAATACATCCTCTGAGAGTAGGCTAACTAAGATATGAAATTAAGCTTCAGCCTTATTCTCCAACCATTGGTTTCCATGGGCTACATTCTCACCCGTATCATTGGAATACCAAGGTATCTTCAAAGCTTCAAACCGTACCCGGTTTGATAGTCATTTGTACAGCATGATTGCCTTCCCGACAACCAACTCACTTGATCAACAGACCAACTGTACAATCTAACTAACTGACCAGCTGATCAGTAGCCCGATTGAGAATTAACTCTCTGATCAATTGTTGTTGACTTTTTCATGATGTATTTGAGCTCGAGTCAACTCTTGTTAACTGTAAGACACTCAGCCTAGTTAACAATTTTCATCCTGATTGATTTCAAGAACCTTCTTGAAAAACAATCCCAATTGATCTATCTTGGTTGATCATTTTGACCAACTTGGTTGTACACCACAACAACAACTTCAACTTCTTTCTTGAGGCTATTTATATGTTCTTCTTGAATATAGCCGTTGAAGATAATTCATAATACCGTTGAGCTTCTGATGATGTGGCTCATATGGCCGTTGTGTAATAGCTTCTCAAACGGTTGCTTCTCCTTAAGCATATTGAGTGTTCAGAATACTCCCGTTCTGATACTTCTGTTGATGAGCTCTGTTTTGAGAGATGTGATGATTATGTGTATTCTCTCTCTTGAATTCTTCTTCTTTCTTGCATCTGTTTTATCCAGCTTGCATCTGCTTGCTTGCATTATCTTGCATCTGCTTGCATCTTCTTGCATCTGCTTTATCTGCTTTATCCAGCTTGCATTATCTTGCATCTGCTTGCTTTCGGATTTCCTCTGATTCTCTTGAGAGTATGTATCCGTTGAATTTGCCCTTTTTGCTTATTCTGCATATACTCCTTTTTCATTTGCTCCTGACACCATTACTTCTTTGAATGAGATGTCTTGATCAATAGTCGTTGTTTGCAAATTCCTCTTTTGATATTTAGATAAAGATGCTGAATTGAATATATTTTATTCAAACATCTTCCTTGTTGCTTCTGCTTAGTCTCCTGAGCTTTTCTTCTGCTTTGTTTCAGATTGCACAAATGAAGAAATGTCTCGTTGAAATACTATTGTTTAGAGACAACAAATAGTCTTCTTTTAATCCGTTGTGAGACACGCTTCTTGAAGGTTCTGACATAGTACAACGTTGGTGCTGCAGTAAAGCTGCTACTGTTGTTGCTGCGAATGCTGCATTGCAGAGATTTCCTCAGTGGTGTATGAACTTTAAATGCACCAGGAAAGGTCTGTGTGTTTGTTGCCACAAATGTGTTTCAAAACGTACGAGCAGCGGAGACTTAGAAAAGTCTTCACGCAAGGTTTCAGCAAAGATGCCACGTCATTACTAAAGCTTCAGACAGCTTCCAACCTTCAGACGGGTTCCAGTCTTCAGACGGGTTCGAGTCTTCAGTCGGGCTTGGCTCTTCAGACGGCTTCAACACTTAAGACAGGTTGATGACTTCAGACAGCTCAAGTCTTTCAGACAGCTTCGTTGCTTTAGACAGCTTCAATACTTCAGACGGGTTGCATCCTTCAGACAACTTCAATTCTTCATACTGGTTGAAACTTCAGACGCCTTCTTCCTTATGATAATAGAATTGTAGCTTCATTCTTCTTTGTATCTTCTTCTTCTTGTATCTCTTCTTCTTCGTTTCTTCAGTTCATTGTTGTTCTTCAAACAGACGTATATTTGAATCTGTACTTCTTCATACCTTTTGCCTTCAGTTCTTCAGATAGTCTTCTAATCTTCACTTCTTCAGATAGTCTTCTAATCTTCGATTCTTCAGATAGTTTTCAAGTCTTCACTTCTTCAGTCAGTCTTCAAGTCTTCACTTCTATTTTTCAGTTGCTTCAACTCTGTTAAGGATTAATCTTCTTCAGATTCTGCACTCTTGTTCTTCTGATTCTGATCTTCTGATTCTGATTCTGTTCACAAAATCTTCTTCTTCTAAAGAGTATTTCATCCTGAAACATTATTAACAAACAAATACCTTTCTCAGTAGAACCTGTTTATATAATTTCATTGGTTCTTTATATAATATTATTTGTTCTTTATATAATCTTATTTGTTAATCATTAAAACTAACAGATGTTAAGTCTTATAATCATGTTTAATTACTTAAATAGATTTATAGACTTCACAGTACGAAGTGTCGAAATTGTCGAAATCAACGAGATTACGATATTTATCAATTCCGAGTGTCTAAATTGGTTGTTCGATTTAAGTTTAAAGATTCAAGGGCTTCGGTAAAATAAGAGGGCTTCGGCCTATGTTAGGGTGGGATTCGTCCCCGGAGGAGATATCCCCCGTAGTTCGAGCTCGAGTCTAACTCTGTAATGTGGTGTGTACATGGCCTAGTGGCAAAGTATTCAAGAACATCCTTATGCATTTGTTGATGTGAATATTAAGTTATGATGTATATATGAATGAAACGTAATATTTGTCATGAATAACTGTCCTGCATACATGCATAGAGATTTATTCACTGAGATTTTTATCTCACCACGCGTTATGTGGATTATAGATGTTCAGGTGCCTCCTCCTCCTCGGAATGCACAATCATGAGATGGTTATGGTGTTTGTGGAAGATGACTATGTTCTTTGTTTTGGAATCTTGTAATTGAATGTGACTTATGTATCTATTTTCTTATGACTCAAGTAATGTAGCCTAGTATTTAGTTAGAGTTTTGAAATTGGGCATGTAATAGATCCTTTGGGTATTGTTAATATAAGAGAAACTTTATATGTAATTTGAATCCTTTTGGTATGTAAGGACTTGTAGAAGTCATCTTAACTCTAGTTGTAGAATGGACTGTTATTTAAAGTGAATGGGTAGAGTGTGGTATAGTTTAAATGACTCTAATTTATCTATTGTTTACTTTAGATTATCTCGGTTTGTTGGAATTGTGGATAATTTTTAGAACAGGTCGATATTGAAACGAAACATTCTAAATTCGAAGTCAAGAATTTGGTTTCCAACGGATCAAATTCCTGCTTATGAAATTTAAGATGTGACATTTTGGTATCAGAGCAGTTCAATCAAATTGGACTGTGAGTATTAGTATATTCTGTGGTTGGTTGATAATTTCTTATGTATTATTTTGTGAATTAAGAGACTGATCACCTCGAGATTTGCTTTATGATATGTAGGAAGTTATGGCGAACAACAGAAGGGGTAGGTCAAGGGTTAGACAATCATCTCTTTCACCTTCACCTGAACCGGTACCTGATCCAGTGGTGGCAGCACTTCAGGCACTTACACAAATGATGGAGAACCAAGCAGCCACCAACACTGCAATATTACAAGAGTTAGCTAGACAACGACCGGAGCAACCACCACCTACTTTGGATGTTTTCTCTGTTGGATTGTCTGAATTCAGGAAGCATAACCCCCCCGCAATTCAATGGGGTATATGATCCTGACGTAGCGGCAAGGTGGCTTAAAGACTTGAGCAGAATTTTTGAAGCAATGAAGTGTTCTGATGAGGTTAAGGTGAGCTTGGCTGTATACATGATGAGGGGGGAAGCTGAGGATTGGTGGAGGACTGCAAGATTACAACGGGCGGAGGTGGAGACTCCATTGACTTGGGAGGCTTTCCAAAGTCTGTTTCTGGAGAAATATTTTCCGGCAACAATCAAAAGGCAAAAGGAAGCAGAGTTCCTACAACTTCAACAAGGAGAGATGACGGTTGGACAGTATGTGTCAAGACTTGAAGAATTATCGAAGTTCTCTCGCTACCTTCAGGCGGTAAATGACGAAGAGTGGAGATGTACTCAGTTTGAGGGGGGATTAAGGCCGGAGATCATTGATCGAGTGGCAGCTTTGGAGATTAGAAATTTTTCTACATTGGTAAGCAAGTGTTACATTATAGAGAAGAATTGTAAGGGGGTAATGGCATCCTTAATACCACAAGATAACATGGGGAAAAGAAAGGTGGAAACTAGTAATCAGAACAAGAACTTCAAACCAAGATGGCAAGGTATACAACCTGTGACGGTTCAACCATCTCAATCTAGGGATATCCGGGTATGCACTAGGTGTGGAAAGGAACATTTGGGAGCATGTTTGATAGGGAAGAATGTGTGTTACCATTGCAAGCAAACCGGTCACTTCAAAAAGGATTGCCCAAGAATTAAGGAGCTCCAAAAGCCTCAATCAATTGGAAGGGTTTTTACCCTCAGTGGTCAGGCGGCGAATTCTTCTGATAATCTGTTAAGAGGTAATTGCACCTTAGGGGAGGAGACTTTAATTGTATTGTATGATTCAGGAGCATCCCACTCCTTTGTGTCCTTTGATTGTGTAAATAAACTAAAATTGTCCACCACTTCCTTACCTTATGTTCTCAATATTGTTACTCCTGCTAAGGAATCTATAACTACTTCTCTTGTATGTATGAATTGTTCATTAACTATCCAGGAAAGAGTTTTTAATGTTAACTTGATATGTTTGCACTTGACTGGTATTGATGTTATTCTGGGAATGAACTGGTTATCTTCCAATCAGGTGTTGTTAGATTATTTTAATAAAAAGGTGGTGTTTCCTGATTGCTCTATTCTTCATAAGGAAAAGTTGTCTATTCTGTTGTCTAGCGTTTCCCAAATTTTCCAAAGTATCAATGACGGGAGTGGGTGTTTTCTGTTGTTACTTTCCTCGACTTTAGAATCAAAATCTGATTTGAATAATGTAGCTACGGTTCGGGAGTTTCGGGATGTTTTTCCTAATGAGATCTTAACCTTACCACCTGAGAGAGAGGTAGATTTCACCATAGATTTGTTGCCAGGATCAGGACCCATTTCTAAGGCACCCTATAGAATGTCCCCCTTAGAACTTAGTGAGCTTAAGAAACAATTAGAAGAATTGTTAGGTAAGGGGTTCATTAGGCCTAGTGTCTCTCCTTGGGGGGCTTCAGTGTTGTTAGTAAAGAAGAAGGATGGGAGTATGAGGTTATGTGTAGATTTTAGGCAGTTGAACAAGATTACAATTAAAAAACAAATACCCATTGCCTAGAATAGATGATCTTTTAGATCAACTTAGAGGTGCTTCTGTATTTTCCAAAATAGATTTGAGATCAGGATATCATCAGATTAGGATAAGGAAGGAAGATATCCATAAGAACGCTTTTCGAACTAGATATGGACACTACGAGTACTTAGTAATGCCATTTGGTGTTACTAATGCTCCAACAGTGTTTATGGATTACATGAATCGAATCTTCCGACCTTTCCTAGATAAATTTGTGGTTGTGTTCATTGATGATATCTTAATCTACTCTTCTAGTTTGGAAGATCATGAAAGACACTTGAGGTTGGTGTTAGAAGTTTTAAGGGAAAGGAAATTGTTTGCCAATCCAAACAAATGTGAGTTTTGGCTAAACAAAGTCCATTTCCTAGACCATGTCATTTCTGGAGAGGGAGTGTCAGTTGACCCTAGTAAGGTAGAGTCGGTTCTTGAGTGGGAAAGACCTAGGACGGTTACGGAGATTAGGAGTTTTCTAGGGTTAGCCGGGTATTATAGGAGATTCATTAAGGGCTTCTATCGCTTAGCTTTACCTCTCACCAAGTTAACTAGAAAGGACCAAGCCTTTGTGTGGGATAGTGATTGTGAGCATAGTTTTTTGGAACTAAAGCATAGATTGACCAGTGCCCCAGTGTTAGCATTACCTGATGTGTCTAGAACCTTTGAGGTATTTTGTGATGCCTCTAAGAAGGGGCTAGGAGTTGTTCTAATGCAGGATAGAAAGGTTGTGGCTTATGCATCTAGGCAGTTGAGGCCTCATGAGGAAAATTATCCTACCCATGACTTAGAATTAGCTGCTGTGGTTTTTGCCCTAAAAATTTGGAGGCATTACCTGTTTGGTGTAAGGTTTTAGGTCTTTAGTGATCATAAGAGCTTGAGGTATCTTTTTGATCAAAAGGAACTCAACATGAGGCAAAGGAGATGGATGGAGTTTTTGAAAGATTTTGACTTTGAGTTAAAATATCACCCAGGTAAGGCCAATGTAGTGGCTGATGCTCTCAGCAGGAAATCCCTGCATGTGTCATCATTGATGATACAAGAGATGAGTCTCCTAGAGAAGTTTAGAGATTTGAACTTAAGTGTGGAGTTTGGAGTAGGTAGCATTCATATGTACAAATTAGAAATTTCCAGTGAGTTTCAAACTCTAATTAAGGAGGCTCAGGATTTGGATCCTGATCTTCAGGGTAAGATGGGGGAAGTAGGATTTTCCAAGTCAGGTGAGGGATTAATTCTTTTTCAGGGAAGAATTTGTATCCCTAGAGGGAGTAGAGTTAAACAGCAGGTGATAGAAGAAGTTCATAAGGGTAAGATGTCTATACATCCTGGTTCCACCAAGATGTATCAGGATTTGAAGAAGAGATTTTGGTGGGTAGGTATGAAGAGAGAAATAGCTGAGTTTGTGTCTAAGTGCCTAACTTGTCAACAAGTGAAGGTGGAACATCAGAAACCATCTGGAGTTCTGTTACCCTTAGAAATTCCTGAGTGGAAGTGGGAAAGCATAGCTATGGACTTTGTGGTGGGTTTACCTCGAGTCCAAGCAGGGTTTGATACCATTTGGGTCATAGTGGACCGTTTAACTAAGTCAGCCCATTTCCTGCCAGTTAAGAATACCTTCTCCCTGAATAAGTTAGCAGAGTTATATGTTAGAGAGATTGTCAGGTTACATGGTATTCCTTCTAGCATCATCTCTGATAGAGACCCCAGGTTCACTTCAAGGTTCTGGAATGCACTACACCATTCATTCGGAACTAAACTTAGGTTTAGCACCGCTTACCATCCTCAGACTGATGGTCAGTCTGAGAGAACCATCCAAACCTTAGAAGACATGTTGAGGGCTTGTTCACTAGAAGAGTCGGTTGGTTGGGATAAGTACCTGCCATTGGTAGAGTTTGCCTACAATAACAATTATCACAGTAGTATAGGCATGGCTCCATATGAAGCCTTGTATGGTAGGAAGCGTAGGTCCCCTGTTTGTTGGCATGAGGTGGGTGAGAAAGCTTTGTTGGGTCCAGAATTGGTTCAGGAAACTTCTGATAAGATTAGAATGATTAGGGAAAAACTTGTAACCGCCCAGAGTCGTCAGAAAAGTTATGCTGATAAGAGAAGAAAAGAACTAGAGTTTGAGGAAGGGGAACATGTGTTTCTGAAAATAACTCCTGTCATTGGCTTAGGGAAATCTGTGAAATCTAAAAAGTTGAGTCCCAAATACATTGGTCCCTTTCAAATCTTGCAAAGAATTGGTCCTCTTGCATACAAATTGGCTCTTCCACCCTATCTCTCCAAAATACATAATGTGTTTCATGTGTCTAAACTACGAAAATATGTATTTGATCCTTCTCATGTCTTGTCTTTTGAACCAATACAATTGAAGGACAACCTCACCCTACCTGCCAAACCAATTCAGATTATTGACAGAAGTGCCAAGACTCTGAGGAATAGAAACATTCCTTTGGTTAAGGTAATTTGGGAAGGTTTATCCATAGATGAAGCTACTTGGGAGAAAGAAGACGTTGTCAAGCATCACTTCCCTAACCTATTTGAATTGTGGTAAGATTTAATACTTTGTATTTGTGAAATTTTGGGGGCAAAATTTCTTTAAGGGGGGTAGAATGTAACATCCCAACCTTTTGATAGGTTCATTGTGAGATTTATAGGTTAATTGTGTAGTTAGAACATTAGGGACTAAGAGAAAGGAAATAGGAATAGGTAAAGATTGAGTATAGTGACTTACTAGGACTTAGCCTTTGAGTTTTGGTCACTGGTAATCGATTACCAAGAGCTAGTAATCGATTACCAAAGAGTCTGGCCCCTAGTAATCGATTACTAAACCCTTGTAATCGATTACCAGCAACCTGTGTTCTTAGTAATCGATTACCAAAGGTGGTAATCGATTACCAGGTTCCCAGAATGGGTTCTTAGGCTAATTTTGCCTTCAGTAATCGATTACCAGGGTTTGGTAATCGATTACTGAGCGAAAATATATATACCCAGGACGCGAAATTCACCAGAATTTTGAGAGAAAACCTAATTTTAGAGAGAGAAAGAGTGGGTCTAGAGAGAGGAAGTGTCAGAACGAAGTAGAAACGTCGGAACGGAGCTAGGAATCACAATTCATTCATCTAAACTACTTGAATTGCTACTTTGTGGTGAGTAATTCTCACTTAATTGCTAGAATTAGGGATTGGTCTCCAACCCATGAACCCCCTCCTTTCTCTTCCAATTCTCTGAATTTACTTGATATTATTGTTTGTTTGTGATTGTGTGTGATTGTTTGATTAATGGGAGTGATTTTAATCGGTTAAAAACGAATCGACTCTTGATTCTCGTTAGTTTCGAAACTTTCGAAATACTCGAAAGTTTCGAAACTCTCGAAACGTCGAAATGCTCCGTTCTTTTCGATTAACCTTGTTCCGGGATGATAAATTAAGGATTGGAAATCGATTTGGATACCGGAGTTCATGAGTATACGTTGTGGTTGTCGTTCGATATTGAATCTCCTTGGTTTCGAAAGGTTCGAAGTGTCGAAATTGTCGAAATCAACGAGATTACGATATTTATCAATTCCGAGTGTCTAAATTGGTTGTTCGATTTAAGTTTAAAGATTCAAGGGCTTCGGTCAAATAAGAGGGCTTCGGCCTAAGTAAGGGTGGGATTCGTCCCCGGAGGAGATATCCCCCGTAGTTCGAGCTCGAGTCTAACTCTGTAATGTGGTGTGTACATGGCCTAGTGGCAAAGCATTCAAGAACATCCTTATGCATTTGTTAATGTGAATATTAAGTTATGATGTATATATGAATGAAACGTAATATTTGTCATGAATAACTGTCCTGCATACATGCATAGAGATTTATTCACTGAGATTTTATCTCACCACGCGTTATGTGGATTATAGATGTTCAGGTGCCTCCTCCTCCTCAGAATGCACAATCATGAGATGGTTATGGTGTTTGTGGAAGATGACTATGTTCTTTGTTTTGGAATCTTGTAATTGAATGTGACTTATGTATCTATTTTCTTATGACTCAAGTAATGTAGCCTAGTATTTAGTTAGAGTTTTGAAATTAGGCATGTAATAGATTGTTTGGGTATTGTTAATATAAGAGAAACTTTATATGTAATTTGAATCCTTTTGGTATGTAAGGACTTGTAGAAGTCATCTTAATCTAGTTGTAGAATGGACTGTTATTTAAAGTGAATGGGTAGAGTGTGGTGTAGTTTAAAAGACTCTAATTTATCTATTGTTTACTTTAGATTATCTCGGTTTGTTGGAATTGTGGATAATTTATAGAACAGGTCGATATTGAAACGAAACATTCTAAATTCGAAGTCAAGAATTTGGTTTCCAACGGATCAAATTCCTGCTTATGAAATTTAAGATGTGACATTTCTCTTGAAGCAATTGTTCTTCAAAGATGATTTCTTCTTCCTCATCAAGTTCCTCCTCCTCTGACTTGTTGCCATCAGTAGCAACTAAGTTACATCGCTCCCTTGGATTGGTTTGGGTCACAGCAGAGAAGTGTTGCTGCCTATGCTCTGCCATTTCATTTACTAACTGACCCACTTGGTTCTCTAGAGTCTTGATTGATGCCTCAGTGGTTTTCTTGAATCCACTAAATCCTTGCACTAATTCATCAATCTTACCTTCAAGGAATTCAACTTATCATAAGTTGAAGGCTGCTGTTGGTACGATGGTTGTCTTCCTCCATTCTGATTCCAACCAGAGTTGGTTTGGTTATTTCTCCAGCCTTGAGAGTACTGATTGTTGTTGTTGTTGGAGTAATTACCTTGCCTTCCCTGGTTACCCATGTAGTTGACTTGCTCTTGCTGCATTTCCTGGGTATCACATTGACCATTAAGGTGGTCACCTCCACAGAAATAACAAATCAATGGTTGGGCTTGGATGGGTTGTGAGGGGACAACTTTTAGTTGTTGAGGGAGTGCCTTTAGCGTCTCAGTGAGTGCTTCTATCTGACGCTTAATGAGCTTATTTTCAGCTAACAAGGCATCATTCTGATTAAGGTCTAGCGTCCCTTTCTTTGGTACTTGTGCAAGCTGCCTTCCACTTTGAGCTTGTTGATCGTTTTGAGCGAAGTTGTTAATGATTTCAAGTGCTTGATCAACGTCTGTGGATAAGATTGTTCCTCCTGCTACAACGTCTATGAATGACTTTGAGTCTGAACGCAGTGCTTTGCAGAATATATTGAGTTGGGCTATGTCTTCATAGCCATGGTTTGGAAATTTGCGCAGCATAGATTTGATTCTTTCCCAGGCTTCACAAAGTGGCTCATCAATCCCTTGTCTGAATGTGGATATATCTGCCTTGGCTTCAATCTGCTTCCCTGGTGGGAAGAATCTTGTCAAGAATTTCTCCTCAACCACACCCCAACTGGTTAGACTTTGATTTGGGTGTGATTGAAGCCATTCGTTAGCTTTACCTATCAAAGAGAAAGGAAACAAGCGTAAGTAAACAGATTCCAGAGTACCTTCCTCGAATCCCATAGTACCAATCAATTTATAAAAATTAGAGAGATGAGTATTTGGATTTTCATGATCCAATCCAGCGAATTGATGTGCACTAATGAGGTTGAGGTGTGAAGTCTTCAACTCCAAAGTTCTGGCATTGGGTGGTAACACAATGCTGGAGAAGTGACGTAGTCCTTGATGGGAGATGTAATCTCCTAATGTCCGTCTTGGACGTTCCTCTGCCATGTTTTTGTTTTCTTCAACAATTATTCTCCTTCTTCGCCTCCTCGAGTTCCTATCTCTGTTCCTTCGCGACGTCCTTTCTATTTCCGGGTCAAACTGTAGTTGATTAGGAGACGCCTGACCTATCAGAAGCATAAACAAAAAACTTGAAAAGGTAAGTGTTGAAGAGAATTTAATTTTTTTTTAATAATAGAAAAACAATAAAATTCCTAAAATAGAAAATAGAAATCCTAAAAAGAAAAACAAATAACAAAATCCTAAGATAATTAAAAGAAACTTGATAACTAGACCGCCAAGGTCTACACAAATTGGATACCGTTCCCCGACAACGGCGCCAAAAATACTTGATGGGTTTCTGGCAAGCGAACCACAAATCCATCAGTATAATAGTAAGAGAGTATCGTATCCACAGGGAACGGTCAATTTATGTAGACTATGATCTATTTATCAAGGGAAAGCAATGGTTAAGAGAGTATTGTTTACGGAATTGTAAATAACAAAGTAATAATCAATGGAATATAAAGGAAGAGTTAGAGACACTTTACTTGGATTAGGATTGGACTTCATATCATCACACCCTTTATGTATGTAAAAATTATCTATTATTTTAGGTTTAGTCTATAATATCCTAGACAAACTTTATTGCTAAGACCCCGAGTTACCAGCAGCCTCACACACTCAAAGATAATCCATGCAGGCTCTCCCAGGCGACAGACTTACCCTCGGCTTATTTTGCTCTTTTTTAGTCAGTTTGTAAAAGAACTAGTTGATAAACGAGGCTTAATGCTGTAAACGCACCTTCGCTCCAGTACTGTCACTACCATCACTCATCAGGACACGCCTATGTTCGGTCCTGGATTCACAATCAACTAACTCTTTGCTATCGGTTTATCAATACCAAGCTTAATGTCGGATGCCCTTCATTATGGTACTCACACTACCCATCAATCATTAGTAAACACCCCTGTTCAGTCAATGGTTAACCGAGTATTCTTATTCAATCAGAGAATTGTAGAAACACAGGGAAACACTAGAAGGGGGGGTTGAATAGTGTTTCTTTGTATTTTTGAAAGCTTTTTAAAAACAACAAGTTATAAACAGTTTCAGACAGGTTTATCGGGGCTGTCTGAAGTTTTTGAATGGTTCCTAAAAATATATTTTAAAAGGTTTCTTTGCTTTTAAAATATTTAGAATAGCTTTTCAACACCCTTGATATTAATATAAATGAATTGACAAGAGATAAGGGATAGAAAAACTTAGCCAAGGATTTATCCTGGTTCACTCACTACCACTGTGAGCTACCTCTAGTCCCAATGCCAACAAGCACTTGGATTTTCTCTTAATCTTTCACAAAGATTACAAGTATTCTTTTCTATCAAGCCTCTTCAGGCTCTACAACCAAGACAAGCCTCTCTAGGCTCAAACAACACAAGTATTCTTTTCCAGACAAGCCTCTCCAGGCTTAACAACAATTACAGTTAAAAAGAGTTTAAGCGTTTAAACTACACAAGTTTGAAGCTCAAACCTATTACGATGTACAGCTTAAAAACTGAGGTATACTCAGGATATAAAAATATAAAGTGTACAAAGAATTTTATCAGAGTGATTTTCTTGAAGAAAATTGCAGCGATGATTCTCTTTTTCTATATACTCTTCTCTGTTCTTGTTGTTTGCACAATGATGGTCTTCATAAGGGGTATTTATACCCAGACTTTAATCCGTTGAAAAACCACCGTTTAGAGATAGCATTAAATGCTATTCAATCCGTTGTGAGACATACTTCTGAGCATCCTGACATTTCTAAGACAGTACAAGGTTGCATCTGCCAAAAGGCTGCTTCAGGAATTGCTGTGTTGCTGCGTTTACAGAGATTTCCTCAGTGGTGTATGAAATTCAAATGCACCAGGAAAGGCCTCTGTGTTTGTTGCCATAAATGTGTTCCAAAACGTACGAGCAACAGAGACTCAGAAAAGTCTTCACGCAAGGTTTCAGCAAGGATGCCACGTCATTGCTAAAGCTTCAGACGGCTTCCGAACTTCAGACGGGTTCCAGTCTTCAGACGGGCTTGGCTCTTCAGACAGCTTCAACACTTAAGACAGGTTGACCACTTCAGAAGGCCTGTTTCCCTCAGATGACTTGAAGCACTTCTTAAAGACTTATAAAGCGTATTATGGCTTGCTGAAATCACAGATAGATAATTAAACACTTAAGAGTATCTGTGAAAATAAATACTGTAAATTTGTTACTCATTAAAACTTGGAAATATTGCTGTCTTAAAACATCATAAAATCTCTTATGATATTTTTGAGACTCAACATTCTCCCCCTTTTTAATGATGACAAATTTATCTTAAAACTGTAAAATCTGAAAGGAGTATGTGAGAATAAAGTAGCTTTTAATAATAACTCCCCCTCAGATAATGAACTTAATAGTTCTTCTTTGCTCCCCCTGAGTCCTGTAGCACTTCACATTTGAATCAGATTTTTGTTAGTTTTAGTACACCCCATTTTGTCATCAGTCAAAAGGGAATCCAGAGCATAACAACAACAGAAATCAAAAGGATAATCATGAAGTATAAACTCAGAAAAATCATGCAGGGAACAACTGATATAGAATCATAAAAAGTTTCAGATAAGCATAGAAATTGCCAGAGATAAAAAAAACATGGCTACATCACAGACTAGCCAGATTTCTTCAACAAAGCATCCTTCAGCAAGGACATGAGATCATCCCTTGTCTTGTCCAATTGAGAAAGAAGGGCAGACTTCATATCTTCTTGAGCATTCTTGATCTCTTGCTGTTCATGAAGAATCTGATCTTGCTTAGCTATGAGTTCAGTCTTGTGCAAAGCCAGAGTCTGTTCTTGTTTGGCAAGAAGCTCAGCATTGGCTTTCTCTAGCTTCTGTATCTTGAACCTCAGTCTTCTATTCTCTTCTTCATAGTCAGGTGCTGATTCATAAAAATAATTTTAATGTATCTGCACACAAAACTCAACACATCAAATCCTGGAAGCAGTCCATATTTATGAGGATGATAGACTGGATGAAAGAATGTTCCAATGGGGTTGATCATCTCCCATTCTTCATGAAAAGGTGCAGTCAAAAGTGGGAAGTGTTGTCTGATAAACATATACTACACATTCATGGATCTCCCATAGCCAATGAGAGAGTCTTCATCAGGTCCAGTTGACCCAGATGAGGATCCAGCATCCTCTCTGATTTTCCAGTAAGAGTTCCAAACTCTGTCCCTGAGACTGTGATTCATGCCTCCACCTTGCTTTCTGACATTGGCTAGTAGATGCTTCCATTCTCTTGGTGACAAAGGTTTGAAGGGGGCGGTGTAAACCTTGGGTTCTTTAAACTTATCAACAGAACCTTCCTTCAAAGGATACCTAGGAATGATCCTGTCAGGTTGCACCAGAATTTTAGTGCTTGGCCTGATAGAAGCACTTCTAGGTGGCCTGTAACCTCTCATGCCAACCCAGTTCAGATGAGCTCTTTGAAACAATTCTCCTTCTGTGCACAACTTTCTGACAAAACACCACTCATCAGTACTCATCTTCAGACAATCATCTTCAGAATAGGGATCAAGTGGAGCCCACTTGTGTTCAGGAACTACCACTCCCTTTCTGATCTTCTCAAGCTGTCCAGAGTATTGACCATCAAAACTTCCAGTATACTTGTTCCGTTCAGCTTCAGCAGTGTGCAAGATAAGTCCTTGATGCATGTAGATGGGGGGTGTATCCTTGAAAAACATCAGCTCTTCATAAAGGTTAGGGAATTTGGCACTCTTTCCCTTTCAAAGAAGGGTCCCTCATACCTTTTGTGGGGCACTTCAGCTTCTTCTGCAAACTGAGAGTCAGTAAAAGGATAGGCATAAGGATCAAAAGTGGGTTCTGTGAAGAAATCCCTACTTTTGGGTCCAAGCCTAAGATGTGCGGGTAGCATGCTTCCTTTCCACACACATTGCTGGGTCTCCTCAGCAGAGTTTTCGGATCTGTATGATTCTGATGATGATGATGACGAAGATGGTGATGGTGATGGTGCTTCCTTTTCTTCAGACAAGATAGGTTGTTCATCAACCTTGTCTGAAACTTCCTCTTCTGAAACAGCTTCACTATGAACTTGTTCAAGCATTTCTTCTTCTTCATTCTCTTCTGGCAATCCTTTTTCTGGTGATGAAGGTGGTGAAGGTGTAACATTGTCAAACCTCACCCTTATTGGTTTGTAGGGTTCCTTTGGAGGTTCCTCTTCTGAATTTTGATTTTCTTGACTTCCCTTTTCTGCCTCCTCCCTTTCAGCTTGCTTTTCTTCTCTTCTCCTTTTGAAATAAAGATTGGCTTTGACAAACTTCTGATATTTATCTGCCATGTCTATAGCATCTTGTTTACTAGAAATACTCCTAGTGATTCTTGTGGTAACTTCAGGAGCACTAGTAAGGAACTTGCTTATTCTTTTCTTCCTCATGACAGCACTGGATCTCTTTCTTTTCTTGGTTCCTTCAGCCAAGGCAGCTAGCCTTTCTTTTTCAGCTAAGGCAATCTGTGTAGATACTGCATAAGTATGATCAGCCTTCTCTTGTTCTAACTTCTTTGTAATTCTTAATTTTCAATCATAGTAGCAATTGCAACTACCTTGATCAATTCAGGATCAGAGGGACAGGCAGCAACAGGTTGTGCAACAATAGCATCAGCATCAGCAACAGGTTCCTCATGTGCCTTTCCTTCTAGATTAGAAGTAGGCTCAAGAGGTTTTGCTCCTTCAGACTTTTGACCCACAATTTCAAACGACTTTGTCAAAGTCTTCTGAACAGGTTCAGCAGTCTTAAGGTGCAACTTAGGGTTTGCTGGTGCTACCTTTGCAGCACTCCTAACCGGTAGCTTCGGCAGCTTAGGTTGAGGGGAGGGCTTGGATGCAACAAACTCATCCTTCCTTATGTCCCCTTGAAGTTCAAGTTCCAGAACTTCAAAAGCAGCTCCACTTCTAGATGTCTTCTCTAACAGTAGACTCTCCTTCATAGTAGGAGAAGAATGTCTTGGAATGAGAGGGTTCTTCAGCTTCATACTGGTAATATTGGCCTCACCAAAAAGAGCAGGTGCTTTGTGATCAAATTTAAGAGGTACTCTGAAATGCATCAGTACCTTGGTGATAAGTAGATTGTGAGTAAGGCTTCCAGCAGAATCCCTAATCTTCTTCTGAATGTGGAACATAAGTATCTTTGGGAGATTCATCTTCTTCTTCAGCAATAGGTTGATCAATTAGAATCTCTCAAGTTCAGAGACATGATTTCTGCTTCCACTCTTAGGGAAAATGCATTGCCCTAGAATGGCATGAAGAACTCTGACTTTATCCAGCATGTTCTTTGAGTCAGCGCTCTGAGGCTTCGCTGTTCCATATAGCATCTTGGTGAACTTCTCAGAACCACCATTTCTTCCTTCCCATCCTGGAGTGAAGACCTCTCCTTCAGCTTGTACACCAGTCACCTTGGAAAGAATATCAGCATCTATGAAGATGGACTCTCCAAGAACTTCAGCTCGGATGCTTTCATATTCACCTTTGTTGTTTGGAATTCCTCTTGCTGAAAACCAGAAATCAATGATGCTCTGTTCATTCCAAGAGCAATCAGTTTTCTCAAAGAATGAAGTCCAACCAGCAGCATCAAATTCCTCAAAAGGTCCATGCCTACATCACTGAGACCCTGAAGATCAATACCTTTGGACTTGACAATCTTTCCTCCAGTGCTTGTCTTCTTTGGTGCCATTGTAGTTGCAGACAAAAACTTTGAGCAGAAAACTGTTGTGAGAGAGAGAAGATGAAGTTGAAGAGTGAGCAGAGAGAAAATGTGAGCCTTCTTCAATATGTAACCTCCTTTATTATATAGAAACCCACAATGCAATGATGGTATGTACTGGCTGCGCAGACGTTGGGGAACGTGTAGAGTGGAAAAGACAAAATAAATGGCATTCAAACCGTCTCAGATAGCCACGTCATCATTTTATTTCAGACAAGTGAATAATTTCAGACACTAAATGAAATTTCAGAAACCCTAAAATTTCAGACATGTCACAATTTCAGACATACTGAGATTTCAAATGTTCATTTCAGACAACATACAAAATCAGTTAGAAATGCATGTATGTTCAAATTATCACGTATGAACTTAAATCTGTCTTCAGTCAGAGGTTTTGTGAATATATCTGCCCATTGAAGCTCTGTTTCAATGAACTTTATATCAAAAACACCTTTCTGAACATAGTCTCTAATGAAATGATGCTTGATTTCTATATGCTTTGCTCTAGAATGTTGAATGGGGTTTTTAGACAGATTAATGGCACTTGTATTGTCACACAAAACAGGTATAACAGATATAGGAATATTAAAATCCTCAAGCTGATACTTCACCCAAAGAAGTTGTGAACAACAACTTGCTGCTGAGATATATTCAGCTTCAGCTGTTGATAATGCAATGATGCTTTGCCTTTTACTTGACCAGCTGATCATGTTGCCTCCAAAGAAGTGACAACCTCCACTGGTGCTCTTTCTTTCAATTCTGTCTCCAGCAAAGTCAGCATCACAGTATCCTATTATCCTGCATTCTTTGTCTTTCTTATAGCAAAGACCAAGATTAGTAGTACCTTTAAGATATCTAAAAATCCTCTTAACAGCTTTATAATGAGTAATTCTTGGATCTGATTGAAATCTAGCACAAAGACACACACTGAACATAATGTCAGGTCTGCTTGCTGTTAGATACAATAAAGAACCAATCATTCCTCTATACAAAGTCTGATTCACTGGTTCTTCATTCTCATCTTTGCTTAAATATGCAGAAGGATGCATAGGAGTTGACATGGGCTTGCAATCATTTAAATTAAACTTCTTAAGCATTTCTTTTGTATATTTCTCTTGATGAATCCATATACAATTAGAATCTTGCTTAATTTGAAGTCCTAAGAAAAATTTTAATTCACCCATTAGGCTCATTTCAAATTCAGATTGCATTAACTCAGAAAACTCCTTGCAAAGAGAAGAACCAGTGGAACAAAATATAATGTCATCAACATATATCTGGACTAGCATGAGACCTTTGTTAGACTGTTTTCTAAAAAGAGTTGTGTCAACTTTTCCTCTTTCAAAACCATTTTTGATAAGAAAATTGCTCAATCTGTCATACCAAGCTCTTGGGGCTTGTTTTAGACCATAGAGAGCCTTTTTCAATTGAAAACATAATCTGGGAAAGTGACATCCTCAAAACCAGGGGGTTGTCTAACAAAGACTTCTTCTTCAATGAAACCATTGAGAAAAGCACTTTTAACGTCCATTTGATATAGCTTGATGCCATTATTTATAGCATAAGACAATAAAATTCTAATTGCTTCTAACCTGGCCACTGGGGCAAAGGTTTCTGTGAAATCAATTCCTTCTTGCTGATTGTATCCTTGAGCCACAAGCCTTGCCTTGTTTCTGACTACTTTGCCTTCTTCAGACAGCTTGTTTCTGAACACCCATTTGGTTCCAATAATAGTTTTCCCATGGGGTTTAGGAACAAGGGTCCAGACATCACTCCTAGCAAATTGATTTAACTCTTCTTGCATGGCTAGGATCCACCCTTCATCATGCAGAGCTTCATCAATATCTTTGGGTTCAACTTCAGACAGGAGAGCCAGTGAATTCAGATTCCTGAACTTTGATCTTGTCTTCACTCCTTCTGAAGTGCTCCAATAATTTGCTCTTTAGGGTGATGTGACTTGTATCTCCAATCAGTTCTGTGAATGGGTACAGCATCTGTCTGAGACTCAACATCTGTCTGAAGAGGTTCAGTAACAGTAGGCACTTCAGACAACTGCTCATCTTTCAAGTTGCTGTTGTCATTTAGCTCCATTCCTGCAAAATCATCCTCTAGATCTGATAGTTCCCTATCAGTCTCTTTCTTGTCATTGAATTTAACATGGATTGATTCTTCTACAACTAGAGTTCTAGAGTTATAAACTCTGTAAGCCTTAGATGTTTCAGAATAACCTATGAAAAATCCTTTGTCAGATTTTGCATCAAACTTTCCAAGATCATCCTTTGTGTTAAGTATAAAACACTCACAGCCAAAGGGATGAAAGTAAGATATGTTGGGTTTTCTTCCTTTCCACAATTCATAAGGAGTTCTTTTAAGAATTGGTCTTACCAATATTCTGTTTTGAAGGTAGCAAGCTGTGTTAATAGCTTCTGCCCAGAAGGATCTTGGTAGATTGCATGAGTTGAGCATGGTTCTTCCCATCTCTTGCAGACTTCTGTTCTTTCTCTCAACAACCCCATTTTGTTGAGGTGTTCTAGCCACAGAGAAATTGTGTGAGATCCCATTCTCATCACAGAACATTTCAAAGTTTGCATTTTCAAACTCTCCACCATGATCACTTCTGATGACAGATATACAGAATCCTTTTTCATTCTGTACCTTCTTACAAATATTGTGAAATTCTTAAAAGTTTCATCCTTGCTTCTAAGGAATATAACCCATGTGTATCTAGAATAGTCATCAACAATGACCAAACCATATTTCTTACCACTAATGCTTTCTGTTCTAATAGGACCAAACAAGTCAATATGCAATAGTTCTAGAGGTCTGCTAGTAGAAACAACATCTTTACTCTTAAATGAGTGTCTTGTTTGTTTCCCTTTCAGACAGCTTTCACATAAAATGTCAGATTTGTATGAAAGCTTGGGTAAGCCTTTAACCAGATTGTATTTTGCTAATCTTGAGATTAATCTCAAGCTGGCATGCCCAAGTCTTTGATGCCAAATCTGTTTTTCATCTTCAACAGAAATAAAACATTTAACATTTTGACTTGCTAGTTCCTCTAGATCAATTTTGTACACATTGCTGTGCCTTTTAGCAGTAAAAAGGATTTGATCAGAAGAGTCTTTGACTATACAACCTTCCTTAGTGAAAGAGACCACATATCCACTGTCACATAATTGACTTATGCTCAGTAGGTTGTGTTGAAGTCCTTCCACTAGGAGAACATTTTTAATAAGGGATAAAGGTGACATACCTACAGTCCCTATTCCTGTGATCTTCCCTTGCTGGTTTCCACCAAAGGTGACCACACCTCCATTTCTTGGTCTAAGGTTTTGGAACAAAGACCTTTCTCCTGTCATGTGTCGCGAGCATCCACTGTCCAGGTACCATTTGTGGTGTCTCTTTTGTCCTGTTAAACACATCTGCAACAGGAATAATCAAGTTTTTAGGTACCCATATTCTTTTGGGTCCTCTTTTGTTAGACCTGGGTGTTGGTCTCTTTTTGTGTTTACACTGAGTCACATTGTGTCCAGCTTTTCCACAGTGAGAACACCCAGTAACCTTTCCCTTGCCTTTTTCAACATTAAAAATATGAGGTTCAGGCATGTTATGATCCCAAAAGCCTAAGCCACTTTTGTCAATGGAATGTCTTTGATCACCAAGTAATCTGTTCAAATTATCAGTTCCTTTGACAAACTTAGCTAAGTCTTTTGTCAGTTGCTCAACTTGCTTCTGAAGTTTTATATTTTCTTCAGACACATGTTGAGAACTACTGATGTCAGACACAAGGATCTTTTCCTTGAGCATAATATTTTCTATTTCAAGGGCTTCATATTTATTACACATTTCTGTGTGAGCCTTGGATAGATTCTTATACTCTTGAAATAGTTCCTTGGAGCTTTCCATCAGATCATCATACATTTCTTGAAGGGTTAAAGGAAATACCTCTTCTTCAGAGCTGTCTGATGATGGCAGACTGGCCATAAGACATAAGTTGGCCTCTTCTGAAGTATCTTCTTCTTCTTCAGAAGTAGATTCATCAAGGTCTTCCCATGTTGCCATTAGTCCCTTCTTCTTTTTGAAGAACTTCTTCTTTTTGAATGTGTTTTTCTTCAACTTAGGACACTCAGCCTTCATGTGACCTGGTTGTTTGCATTCAAAACAAGTAATTTTGTCATTTTGAAAATCTTTACCTGTCTTACCTCCTTTAGAAGTTGAAGGTTGATTCCTTCTGAACTTTCCTCTGTTTTGGAGCATTCTTTTGATCTTCCTACTTAAAAGAGCAAGATCATCATCTCTGAGCTATCTTCAGAATCCTCATCTGTTTCTGAAGTTTCCTCAGCTTGCATAGCCTTCATCTTGCCATGCCTAGACTGACTGGTATTGGAGTTTAGAGCCAGAGATTTCTTCTTGTTGTCATCTTCTCCAAGCTCAAGCTCATGAACCTTGAGAGATCCCAGAAGTTCCTCCATTCTAAGAGAGTTTAAGTCTCTTGCCTCTTGAATGGCAGTAACTTTGGGTCTCCAGGTCTTAGGCAAGCTTCTTAGAATCTTTCTGTTATTATCTCCAGATTCATAAGTTCTGCCCAAGGACCTGAGTCCATTTGTAATGGTCTGAAACCTCCCAAACATCTGATCAATGGTTTCTGTTTCTTCCATTTTGAACATCTCATATTGATGTATGAGCATACTAATCTTGGATTGCTTGACAGTTTCAGTCCCTTCATGGGCTGCTGCAAGAGTATCCCAGATTTCCTTGGCAGATGTACAACCGCACCTTCTCATATTCTGATTTGTTCAATGAGCATATCAGATAGAGTTTGGCTTTGGCATTCATCTGAACTCTAGCCTTCTGCTCCAAGGTCCAATCAGCCTTAGGTATAGGCACATTGTTTTGCATGGGCACATAGTCTCCATCAGTAACTACATCCCAGACATCAATGTTGTTGCTTTCAATGAACAGCTTCATACGATCTCTCCAGTAGTGATAGTCTACTCCATTGAATGTGGGGGTCTTGTGATAGATGCACCCTCAGAGATGTATTGCCTGTTGTTGTTTGCAGCTTCCATCTGGATCTTTTAGTCCTCAACACTTGTTAGGTGCTCAACCCTGAGTTAAGCTCTGGTACCAACTGTAGAAACACAGGGAAACACTAGAAGGGGGGTTGAATAGTGTTTCTTTATATTTTGAAAGCTTTTTGAAAACACAAGTTACAAACAGTTTCAGACAGGTTTATGGGGGCTGTCTGAAGTTTTTGGATGGTTCCTGAAAATATATTTTAAAAGGTTTCTTTGCTTTTAAAATATTTAGAATAGCTTTTCAACACCCTTGATATTAATATAAACGAATTGACAAGAGATAAGGGATAGAAAACTTAGCCAAGGATTTATCCTGGTTCACTCACTACCACTGTGAGCTACCTCCAGTCCCAATGCCAACAAGCACTTGGATTTTCTCTTAATCTTTCACAAAGATTACAAGTATTCTTTTCATCAAGCCTCTTCAGGCTCTACAACCAAGACAGACAAGCCTCTCCAGGCTCAAACACAAGTATTCTTTTCAGACAAGCCTCTCCAGGCTCAAAAAATTACAATGAAAAGAGTTTAAGCTTTTAAACTACACAAGTTTGAAGCTCAAACCTATTACAATGTACAGCTAAAAACTGAGGTATACTCAGGATATGAAAATATAAAGTGTACAAAGAATTTTATCAGAGTGATTTTCTTGAAGAAAATTGCAGCGTGATTCTCTTTTTCTATAGTTCTCTCTTCTACTGATGATGGTCTTCATAAGGGGTATTTATACCCAGACTTTAATCCGTTGAAAAACCACCGTTTAGAGATAGCATTAAATGCTATAATCCGTTGTGAGACATACTTCTGAGCATCCTGACATTTCTGACACAGTACAAGGTTGCATCTGCCAAAAGGCTGCTTCAGGAATTGCTGCGTTGCTGCGTTTGCAGAGATTTCCTCAGTGGTGTATGAAATTCAAATGCACCAGGAAAGGCCTCTGTGTTTGTTGCCATAAATGTGTTCCAAAACGTACGAGCAGCAGAGACTCAGAAAAGTCTTCACGCAAGGTTTCAGCAAAGATGCCACGTCATTACTAAAGCTTCAGACGGCTTCCAATCTTCAGACGGGTTCCAGTCTTCAGACGGGCTTGGCTCTTCAGACAGCTTCCACTTCAGACAGGTTGACCACTTCAGAAGCACTTCTTAAAGACTTATAAAGCGTATTGTGGCTTGCTGAAATCACAGATAAATAATTAAACACTTAAGAGTATCTGTGAAAATAAATAATGTAAATTTGTTAATCATTAAAACTTGGAAATATTGCTGTCTTAAAACATCATAAAATCTCTTATGATATTTTTGAGACTCAACATTCTCCCCCTTTTTAATGATGACAAATTTATTTAAAACTGTAAAATCTGAAAGGAGTATGTGAGAATAAAATAGCTTTTAATAATAACTCCCCCTCAGATAATGAACTTAATAGTTCTTCTTTGCTCCCCCTGAGTCCTGTAGCACTTCACATTTGAATCAGATTTTTGTTAGTTTTAGTACTCCCCCTTTTGTCATCAATCAAAAGGGAATCCAGAGCATAACAACAACAGAAATCAAAAGGATAATCATGAAGTATAAACTCAGAAAAATCATGCAGGGAACAACTGATATATCATCATAAAAAGTTTCAGAAGCATAGAAATTTAAACACATTGCCAGAGATAAAAACAAACATGGCTACATCACAGACTAGCCAGATTTCTTCAACAAAGCATCCTTCAGCAAGACATGAGATCATCCCTTGTCTTGTCCAATTGAGAGAGAAGGGCAGACTTCATATCTTCTTGAGCATTTTGATCTCTTGCTGTTCATGAAGAATCTGATCTTGCTTAGCTATGAGTTCAGTCTTGTGCAAAGCCAGAGTCTGTTCTTGTTTGGCAAGAAGCTCAGCATTGGCTTTCTCCAGCTTCTGTATCTTGAACCTCAGTCTTCTATTCTCTTCTTCATAGTCAGGTGCTGACTCATAAAAAATAATTTTAATGTATCTGCACACAAAACTCAGCGCATCAAATCCTGGAAGCAGTCCATATTTGAGGATGATAGACTGGATGAAAGAATGTTCCAATGGGGTTGATCATCTCCCATTCTTCATGAAAAGGTGCAGTCAAAAGTGGGAAGTGTTGTCTGATAAATATACTGCACATTCATGGATCTCCCATAGTCAATGAGAGAGTCTTCATCAGGTCCAGTTGACCCAGATGAGGATCCAGCATCCTCTCTGATTTTCCAGTAAGAGTCCAAACTCTGTCCCTGAGACTGTGATCCATGCCTCCACCTTGCTTTCTGACATGGCTGGTAGATGCTTCCATTCGCTTGGTGACAAAGGTTTGAAGGGGGCTGTGTAAACCTTGGGTTCTTTAAACTTATCAGCAGAACCTTCCTTCAGAGGATACCTAGGAATGATCCTGTCAGGTTGCACCAGAATTTTAGTGCTTGGCCTGATAGAAGCATTTCTAGGTGGCCTGTAACCTCTCATGCCAACCCAGTTCAGATGATCTTTGAAACAATTCTCCTTCTGTGCACAGCTTTCTGACAAAACACCACTCATCAGTACTCATCTTCAGACAATCATCTTCAGAACAGGGATCAAGTGGAGCCCACTTGTGTTCAGGAACTACCACTCCCTTTCTGATCTTTCAAGCTGTCCAGAGTATTGACCATCAAGGCTTCCAGTATACTTTCTCCTTTCAGCTTCAGCAGTGTGCAAGATAAGTCCTTGATGCATGTAGATGGGGGGTGTATCCTTGAAAAACATCAGCTCTTCATAAAGGTTAGGGAATTTTGGCACT